>ML779963.1:210473-221212 GCA_009831015.1 Picea engelmannii
TGCCTAGTTCAGGTACTAGTCCTGCACTCACTTCATCCACTTTCCAGACTTTGGGTCTGGGGGCAGGGAGCTCTAACGCTCCTCTGCAAGGTCAACTTGGGGGCATTCCTGTCCCTTTCAATGATTTTCCTTACGCTGGAGGTATATTCCTCCTTCATCCCCTTCGCTCGGTGGATCGCATCAGCAGTCCGCCGGGCAGCCTGCACACACAAGTCCTTTTGGAGCCGGGAGTCAAGGAACACCTGCGCAAAATCAGCCGATAGGTTCGTCACCGTTTGTTTGGAACGGGACATTTGGTAATAACACTTTCGCATCTGCTACTTTCCCATCTGGGGGCACACCTATTTTTGGACAGTTTACGCCGACACAGGGTACTATTCCTGCGCTGGGGGCACACATACCAGGACCTTGGAACTCAGCACAAGGATCCGTTCCATCCTCTGGAATGTCGTTCTGGGGTAATTCTTTCCATAGCCAATAGAACCCCGGACAGACTTCTATGCCTCTTCCATCAGGACCGGCATGGGGTAATCCATCCCAAAGTCCGTCAAACACAATGAACGCCCAACATCCTATGTCCTTCATGGGGAATCAACCAATGATGTCTCCTTAGATGAAAAACCCTTATGCTGGTCAGGGCCATGGTTTCTACCAGAACCCAGGCCAACAGCCAAACTTTTCCTGGCAACCTGGTGCCAGTCAAACTCCAGGACCCTTTTATCCCGTCTATCAACAACAACCTAAACTACCTTTCTTGGCGACGTTACACTTGCCAGATTTAACAAGGTTGTTAAATGATCCTATCTTTCATGATCCGTGTTGGCCTCCTATGCCGACGAAGTTTCCTTCAGACATCCCAAAGTTCGAGGCCAAGCCTAACGAAGATCCAGGTGATCACGTGACTACTTTCCACTTATGGTGCTCATCTAACTCACTGAAAGATGACTCAGTCCAGTTGTGATTGTTTCAATGCACTCTTATTGGGAGTGCCGCGAAATGGTACATAGAGCTTGATCGTTCACGATATTCTTCTTTTGGCGAACTGGTGATGGCCTTCCTCAACCATTTCCAGTTACATGTGAGATACAACACCGGCACAAAATTGCTAGCTAATTTCGAGCAGATGACCACAGACCATATCTCGGATCATATTCGAGAGTGGCGACACCGAAAGAGTCTTATCAAGGTACCCGTCCCACCAGCATTCCTGCTTGAGTGGTTCCTTAAGTATTTAGTTCCGCAGTTATCCAAAGACGTCGCAACTTTAGGGGTTTTCTCCGAGGAGGATGCCATCATGAGGGCTCAACAGTTTGAGCTTATCTATGCTCAGTCTGGTCTATTGTACAACATCCTACCGGATGCACCACGATCGATTCTGGATAAAACCAGACAAAGAGCCGGACCACATGCTGATGGAATAGTTGGTTAGGCACAAACCAATCCCGCTGAGCAATTGACAAAACAATTGCAGCAGTTATCTATACAACACTTAGTGGCCAACCATACTACTGCTTTGGCTGCTCCTCCTACTCAAACGTCGGAAGTACACTCCATACAGATGACTAACCCAAAGGCCAACCAACAGCCCGAGGGGAAGAAAAAACAATGCAAGAAGAGTAAGGGGGATAAAAAACCAAATGATAATGCTGTCGAGGGCACCATGGAAAAGAGGAAGGTGAGGTATCTGTGCAACTTATGTGCGGAAGACCACCCAACCCATCTATTCCCTTGACTTGCGGAGGCCCAGAAGTTTGTCACACAGCAACAACAAGCTGTGTTGACTAATCCCTTTCAGCATGGGCAAAATTTGACTCAAGCCTCTACAAGTGTCGAGGGGGGCAACCAAGAAAACTGCCCTCCCCCAAACAATTCATCTTCTGCGAACGTATATATGGTGAAAAGTGATGCTTTCATAACGACTAGAGCACACGACTATAGCAAACCAAGCGCCCCTGAGAAAGGCAAAGAAGCTGAGATCCCATCTCTTCCTCTACAGATTGAAAATATGTTCGGTGAAATGATGACACACATTCCAAAAGGTGTGTTCAAACGTGCTTCTCATAATCCAAATGCAAGGGCCACCCAGAACTACTCTGTGGTGGAAGATTTATTACAAACCCCTTGTGCTATGTTCGCTTTGGAGGTCCTCCAAAGTTTCCCTACTCAGAGGAAAGCCTTGTTGACTGCTTTAGGCTCTACTGAGACTTGTAACCCGGGTACCATCATGTTAGATACGACTGACTTGAAACCTTGTTTTCCTTACCACGTAGCATTCCAGATAGTAGTGGCTCATCCCACGAAAACTTTTACATGGAATATCTTCCGCACGGTGGTAGACGAGGGTGCTTCGACTTGCGTTATGTCGTTAGCATGCTGGAAATCCATTGGTCAACCTGAGTTGTCTCCGTCACCTACTCTCCTCACTGCGTTTGATGGTCGTTCTTTCCAACCGCATGGCATCATTCCTTATTTCCTTGTGCAGTTAGGGGGAAAGACCGTGTGTGTCGAAGTAGAGGTAGTTGATGCCCCCATCGACTACAATCTATTGTTAGGTCGTAGTTGGACTTATGCAATGAAAGCGGTGGTCGCTACAATCTTCCGAGTCCTATTGTTTCCACATGAAGGCTGGATAGTGACCATTGATTAGTTATCCTTCTCTCGACCTGACCCAGCTTTGGGGGCATCCACGGTTCCCATGGTTCATAATCCTCAAGCCAGTGTTGTCAACATAGGAGTTGGTTTGTGCCCATCGTTGATGGGTACTTTTGATTACCCACCTCCTCATGGCAATGTCAAATTTATATCAAACCACCACAAGGCTGAGATTTTCTATGTTTCGTCATTTCGCACGACTTACTTTCAGGATCCATGGACTCTTCCTTCCCCATCAGCCACGATGGATGAGACAGGGCACTCTGGCATGGCCATGCCCTTGTCGGCCGCTGAAGTAGCGTACTCTTTGGTCCAGCAAACTTTATCTACTCCTGATCCGATTCCTGCACAAGAGTTGGATCCACTCCTCGAGCCTATCTGGGCTCAGGATTCTCTTACTGATATCGATTCGTTAGATTTAGTCTTGCCTTCTGATAAATCTATAATCGAAGCAATGACTGGTCCGGACAAACCCTGGGACGATCTTCATCACAGATCATATTTCCTTCCAGAGTTACACCGAATTGAGGCAGGAGAATTCACTATCACCATGACGGGAGATCAACCTTGTCCCATTAACCTCTTAGCTACACAGGATATTTATGCCGAGGGCAATATGGAGACTATCGCTGAAACGATACCTATCAATATCTCTCGAAACCCTGGCATCGTGGAAAATGTCTTTGTCGGAGCGGATTTCTCCCCCGAAGAGATTCAGATTTACACTGATCTTTTTAAGGAATTCCGCGATGTTTTTGCTTGTTCTTATGAGGAAATGCCAAGCATCGATCCGAAAATAGTTGAACACGAAATCACTACGTATCCCGATGCTAAGCCTGTTCGACAGAAACTTTGTCCAGTTAATCCTAGGAAAGCAGCAACCATTAAGACGGAGGTTGAGAAATTGCTTAAGGCAGGGTTCATATACCCTATTCACTTGACTCAATGGGTGTCAAACCCCGTGCCGGTCGATAAAAAACAAGGCATGATTCGTGTCTGTATCGATTTCCATGATTTGAACAAGGCATGTCCAAAAGATAATTACCCAACCCCATTCATCAACCAGATCATTGATGAGTGCACCGGTTACGAAGCCTTTTAATTCATGGATGGTTTTTCAGGCTATAACCAAATCCAAATCAAACCCGAAGACCAACACAAAACGACATTCATTTGTCCATGGGGTACATTCGCCTATCGAAAAATTCCTTTTGGTCTCAAGAATGCTGGAGCCACTTTCCAGCGGGCCATGTCTTTTGCGTTTCACAACCTCAAACATATAGTCAAGGCCTATCTAGATGATTTAGCATCACGCTCTCGCAAGTGAAAAGATCATCCAACACACCTCAGACTAATCTTCGAACGCTGTCGCTACTTCCGGATTCACTTGAATCCCAACAAGTGCAACTTTTGTGTCACATCAGGACATTTGTTAGGTTTCATAGTGTCAACCACAAGGATCATGGTCGATCCTCTCAAGGTGGAGGCGATAATCCAGTTGCCCCCCCCACGCACAATTTTACAACTTCAAAGTCTTCAAGGCAAGGAGAACTTCTTACGACCCTTCATCGCCAACTATGACGAAATCCCCAAGGGCTTCATGCATTTACTGAAGAAAGATGTTCCTTTTTTTTGGGATGAAGCAACACAACGCTCTTTCAATGCATTGAAACACGCCCTTACAACCGCACCTCTGCTACGGCCACCGAATTATAACAAGGATTTCCTATTATATTTGGCTGCTGCAGAGTCAACCATAGGCATGGTTTTAGTTCAGTAAGATGATTCATTTTCTGAATACGTGATCTATTACCTGAGCCGAGGCCTCGTAGGACTGGAACTTAATTATACCCATCTCGAAAAACTTGCGTTGGCAGCAGTTCATGCTGTTCAACGGTTCCGTCACTATGTTCTGTTTCGTAAGACCACTGTCGTTGCCGTCGTGAATCCATTTCAGTACATGTTGACATGACGGGTTATCGGCAGAAAAATTAGTAGATGGATGGTCATACTCCAAGAATTTGACTTAGAATTCATTTCAGCGAAGTCCAAGAAGTCACTGGTCTTCGCAGAGCTTATTTTGGAACTTCCAATTGAGTCAGGTGACGTTGTGCTTGGGGAATTGCCTATCCGGGGTGATATGTTTTTGATCGAATCGTCTGATCCCTGGTACAAATATATACTGATCTATCTCCAGACTTTGAAGTGTCCTACTTCTGCTTCTCGGGATGAGCATCGGCGGATACGCCATCAGGCCAAGAACTATCTTATACTCAATGATACTTTGTATCGGCGAGGTGTAGATTGTATTTTGCGTCGATGCCTCATTCATGAGGAGTCTGTCATAGTGCTCAACGATTGTCATACAGGAGCTTGTGGTGGTCACTTATCTGGGTTGGCAACAACCCAAAAGATTTTAAGAGCAGGTTACTTCTGGACCACGCTTATCAAAGATTGTATTGAGTCGGTCAAGAAGTGCCATCCGTGCCAAATCTTCTCACGGAAGATGAGGGCACATCTAGCTCCTATGTTTCCTGTTATCACCGTCGGTCCCTTCACTAAATGGGGGATTGATTACACTACTTGCAACCCCCCGTTAGCCAGGGGGCACCGCTATATCATTGTGGCTGTCGACTACTTCACCAAGTGGGTCGAAGCTATGCCGACATTCAAGGATGATGGAGAGACTGCAACTCTCTTCTTATTTAACCAGATTATAGCACGTTTCGGCATCCTAAGAGAGATTGTCACTGACCATGGCAGTCACTTTCAGAATCAAATGATGACCAAGTTAACGTCAAATCTTGGGTTACGGCAAGAACATTCCTCACCTTACTATCCCCAAGCCAATGGGTAGGTGGAAGCTATTAATAAAAATCTTAAGACAATGCTACAACGAACCATCAACTCAGCCAAGTCAAACTGGCATTTGATGTTATACTCGGCATTATGGGCTTACCGAACATCAGTTAAGACTGCAACCGGTTTCTCACCTTTCCAACTCGTTTACGGGCTGGAGGCAGTCTTGCCCATCGAATGTCAAATCCCATCTCTGAAATTGGCAGTACAATTATTGCCAGACACTTCTCCGCTTGAAGAACGGTTAGTACACCTAGAGCAGCTTGATGAACAGTGTCGTGATGCGGCACTGGCCAACGAGGCTCATAAACATAAGGTTAAGTGTCAATATGATAAGTCCGTTCGTCCTTGGGTTTTCTCTGAGGGCGACCCTTTCCTGGTTTATGACCAAGATAAGGACCTCCTGGGGGCAGGAAAGTTTAAACCCATGTGGTTCAGACCCTTCATTGTTAAGGAGGTGTTAAAAAAGGGCGCTTATCGTCTGGTCAATTTTGAAGGGAATGCTTTGGCGGAGCCTAGAAATGGGCTCTACCTCAAGAAGTACTACTCACAGGGTCACTGTGGGTAACTTTTTGTAACATATGTATAGTCTTTGTGCTATTACTTTCTTTCATTTCTTTTGAAAAACGTGTCATGGACATGTCATTAATGTTATCTTTCGTCACTATGGAAGATGTCAAGTGAGTTTGAGGTGTTCATTGGGTATGCAGACGATGCTAGTCGACACATGCGGAGGCTTGCCTCCGCAGCTTGGGTAATATTTACACCATAGGGTCAGTTGTTATCTTCCAGAGGGATATGCTTAGGTGACACCACAAACAATGTTGTTGAGTATAGCGCAGTTATTGAGTTGCTTCGTGACGCTTTGTCATTGGGTATCTCTCGTCTTCGGGTCTATCTAGACGCTCAACTGGTTGTGTCGCAGCAAAACAGAATATACCGTGTGCACGATCCTACTTTACACTGACGATTCCTTAGGGTACATCTCTTGGAATGCAACTTTGATTATATTACATATTTTCATGTTCCTAGAAGTCTAAATCAAATCACAGATACTCTAGCTAATCACATTTTAGATTGGCAACTTGCTCACACATAAAAAAAATTCATGATCAAGCACATGTAAATACATTTTTTGTACACATAATCCATAAAGACACATAAAAGAAATAAAAACCATATATATACATCATAAAATCCTCAGAGTACATAGATGGGCGCAAGCGCCTCAAAAAATGGGAACCATATCGAGTCACCAGGGCTTATGCCCTAAAAAAATATAATACATATTAGTGCTTGAGGCACATAAAAGTCTACAAAGGCTGTTTAGGGCCTATGGGCCCTATTATAATCATATAAAGCCCGACCCAACCGCCTAAACAATCGGACCCATGTCCGAGGTAACCCCACCATATGAGTCTGCATGGAGGGCGGAAAGTCCTCTATCTCTATCATGGGAATTGTGCGGGTGAGCTCAGTGAAGTTCTGCTCAATCCACCTCAGAGCCCTCTCAGCCTCTCTTGCTGGAGGGTTCCCTACTGTTGCTGCTCCCCTAGTGGCGGCAGCTGCGGCCTCTGGCCGTGGGTGGTGCCTGTTCCATGAAAAAGCGGCAGGCCGCACGGGTCCCACATCTGCACGCAATACAAAGTACACCCATCAGAAACTCTGTTATCCAAAAACATGATATATATCTCAAAAAAGACATAAAAAGTTACATATGCAAACAAAAAAACTGTATAGGCGGAGACTTACCCATCTCCCCTCGCTCCTCACCAGGAGGCACTGGTATAGCTGGATCTCTGGAAAAGTCGATCCCTGTGTATGGGTAGTCCTCGATGACGGGGATCTGCCGTGACAACCAAGCAAAAAAGTCGTCGTTGAAGGCCTCTACGGTCCTTCCACCACCCTGTCACGGCAGTAATGCTGACCATCTACATACTGCAGGGAAAGTCGCCAGATGTCCTCGTACAATCATCTGAGGACTAAAGCATGGAACTCTCTCAAAGAAAAAAGAACACAGGATAGTCCCGAACCCAAAGTTCCTGTGTGTCCACTGTCGGCAATCTGTCAACTGCCTCTTCATGTTCTCCAACAGTGTGGTACTCCAGTCATATATTTATGCATTCATGCACTGAACGACACAGTTCATCTGTGTGCGCGAAGCCTGATGCACGGCCGCAGAGCCGGTAATCCTCCCAATCAATGATAAAATGGTCTGGAGGGTGAGGCTGGTAATCCTACTAATGGGAACTGAGGAAGATACCTGCTTGGTCCTGGCCTCACAGTACTCTGCTATAAATTTCAAGACTTTGCTCGGCCCTGCAGGAAATGTCTGAAAGTTCACGGGTTCCCCTCTCCTCGAGAGGCCCGTCAAAAAGTAGATGTCCTCGATGGTGGGCACCAAGGATTGCCCCTCTATCATGAATGCCTCTGCATCAGGGTGCCAATAGTCAACCAAGGCATTCAATAGCCTTGGTTGCGTGCGCATAAATGGGCACATGAAAAAATTCACTAAGCCACACTACGTTAGCACGACCATCACATTCGGATCTACGGCCACTGCCTCATTGGCAGCCTCATGCTCTCTCTCTCCAATGAACGTACATCCTGAAACAATCACAAAGCAAAAAGGTGGGAGGTTAGATCTTATATAAGCCATTTTTTCGTTGCGCGGGGGGTAACCCGCGGGCTGTCGAGGTGATAGTCGCAGGTACCCGCGCATTGTTTTGACCCTGCACACGGGTACCCGCGGGCTGTCTCTGGACAGCCCGCAGGTTACTAGGGCCAACCTCTTTGAGGTTGATGCCCACCCCCAAACTCAAAAGCAAACAATAATTGAAGTATGGAAATGCAAGATGAGGGAGTTTGTACTTACTTGGTCTGAGCAGAAGTCCGTTTGGTCCACTGTAGCTCCCGGAATCACGATCTTTGGCAAAGGGGTGCTTTTGGCTCCACAGTCAATTTCCAAATCAGCAATGGTGATAATGAGCTGCCAGCTTCTATTTATAGACTTTTTGGCCTCTTTTTGTCACCCTTTTGGCCCCTTTTATCAGTTTCTTTATACCAAAAACCATTTTGAGTGGTTCTGAAGTTATATGGGAGGGATTTGATCAGGTATTGGGACATTTTTCATTGAGTTTTAGAAAAAAAAAAAAAATACACATAAGGACGGTCCATAATCTTTTTTTCAAAAATCAACTTGAGCATATAGGGTAGGATTTCATCCCCACTGTTGCATCTCGTTGCCTTTTATTTTTACGATATAGGATCGATCCCATCCAGTTGTGCCACGAAACCGTCATATCTTCTCTAGAAGTGTCGCAACTGGGTGGTAGAGCTTACTAAAACATGGATGCCCTAGGTAGTTCCTAGTTGCATTATGGTGTCCATGCCGTTTCTGACAACATAATAGGCTCGAGAGTCCGCATAGTCTTTCCTAAATATGAGTTTGAGCCTCATTTGCATGGGTCTTTTTCACTCTTTGTCTTACCCTCCGGACTCCCAAAACATAACGGGTCTCCTTTTAAGCCCTTTTCAGACCCTCTAAACATGAAAAGATTGTTGAGCGATCTTGTGACCCTTCACGCTCGTTAAACTGAAATTTGAATTCACGTCTGTCCGGTGGTAGTTTACCCCTTTTTCGGTCCGGACGGTCAACTGTACAAACAAAGGAACACTCTATTGAATTCTGATTCTTTAGAAGAGTATCCTCAGGTATAATTTTATTCCTTTTTTGGGCCTGAGGGACTAAATTTACGAAAAAGAAACCCTCCCCGGAGTCCATATTTAATCTCTTTTCAGACTCCCTAAAATTGAAAAGATCACCGAGTGACCTTATTCTTTCACACTCGTTAAAGTGACCCAGAAGAATATTCCTGACGGAGTCCATAGTTAAGCTTTTTTCAGACTCCTTAAAATTGATAAAATAGCCGAGTGATCTTGTCCTTGTCACACTTGTTAAAATGGTTTTGAATTGACATCTGGTCGATGCTAGTTTACCCCTTTTTCGAACCAAATAGACTATTCACGAAAAAGGTACCCCAATGGAGTTTCCTTTTATGCTTTTTCAGACTCTCTAAACATGAAAAATCACCGAGCTTCCCTTCTCTGGGCTCGTTAAACTTACATCGAAGGACGTTACCATTCTGTGTTCTATCAACCACATTTTCATCCTTTACCCATCAGCCTAGTAACAGTTTGCTTTTGCGTCTTAACACCTTTGGCCACTGGAGGATTTTTCCTGAGTATCATTTCCTAGAACATCAGTCTTGCCCTTGCACCTTGAGCTTGTATGTTTGTTGTGCTCGTTCCTCCACTGTAACGTAATATTCCTTTATTCTTTCAAAATCATCAAAAAGAACAAAAAATCAAATATACCCCAAAAAGAGGATGGGAAAAGTATTTTCTTTATTGGCAGCATCATGAGTCGCCCTTGGATATAGCACATCTATCCGTTTGATTCATCAAACTTTGGGATGTAGTACGACCTTAGGAAGCTTTGCTCGCTATATTGAGTTGTGTCCTCCACCATTTGGTTACTCTTCCAAACATATGGAGAGTTTGCGTTGCCTCCTGCTTCGTAGACTTATGATTAACAAATATGTTGCCCGAGTCTTATCACTTGTCGTGCTATTGTCCAAGGGAAGTTTGTTACTTAGCCTGAGTCGGCCACTCTGTAATATGTCTCTTGTCTGCATACCCGACCATCCTGAACATCCAATCAAGTCTTTGTTCGAAATCACTGAAGCCTTCAGTCCGATCATCAAGATTATCAAGTCCATAACCGACGAGCCGTTGAAGACCTCTGGGTAGTGCAGTCGTACACTCATATTACACTCCTACCCGAGTTTAGAAGATTTTGAAGTTGTTGCTCGAGCTCTGAATTACAGCCATCCGGCCAAATCAGCTTCTGAGAGATGAATACTTTCTATGTATATCTTTCTGATTTTGAGATGTAGCTCCGCTATGTATTGTTCGTGGCTACTCTTCATAGTTATTTGACATGGATCTACAGTGTATTTAATTGGTAGCCATGGTTCTGATTTATCCCGAGCATGGGTATGCCCGCCTCAGTGAGACATCTGGTATTTTTTGCAGATGGCACCTCCTGATTCCTGATTCCTGGGCTCACTCATTCAGCATATCAGTACAGATTGGTAAAGAATTGGTAATGTATTTTGGCCATCAGATGCTCTTCTGACCTCACACATTAGGGGGCATCTGTTATA
>ML779963.1:221272-260760 GCA_009831015.1 Picea engelmannii
ACCTCCTGATTCCTGATTCCTGGGCTCACTCATTCAGCATATCAGTACAGATTGGTAAAGAATTGGTAATGTATTTTGGCCATCAGATGCTCTTCTGACCTCACACATTAGGGGGCATCTGTTATAACCCTAAATTGCACCATTCATGCTTACCTAGCATCAGTCCAACTCATTGCCCTTCATTGCCAAAGCCATGCTGAACAGACTCTTCAAAAAACCTCTTAAACCAAGTAACCTGCGCCCTAACCCACTACTGGGCACGTTGGAATGCTGGCAGGACTTATACTGCACGCGTTGGAACGTGGTCTGGCCCACTACAGCCAGCGTTTACCTAACAAAGAAAAAAATCAGGAAAGTTTCTGCCGGGACAAAAATATTTGGGTTAGTTAACTGGAACTCCCAGCCATGCATGGCCGAGAGTTCGTCTAAAACCCTAGCTCCTTCTAGCCTATAAAAGAAGGGGTAGGGGTACTATTCAAAGGGGGAAAATCATAGCAAAGAAACTCTGCCCAATTGCCGAATCCGTTTTGTCCCAACCCTTTAGCCTTTCCTCAAGCTTTAGGAGAATTCAAGCAAAGCAGTTGGAGGACAAAGAAGAGGAGGAGCTCAGGATCAGGATCGAGGAACGGTGGCTGGTCTCTATAATCATTGTAAGTTGATTCATGTTGAGATTAATAAAAAGATACTTTTCCCATCCCGAATACATGAGTCTTGTATGTTTTATTCGATTTGTGTTTAATCTCTAATCTTCTAGTAGAACAATAGCATGCATGTGTAGTTTTGTCTTGATTGCAGGATCACTTTTTGGAAGTAGCAGCAGAAGCAAGGAGATAAAGATCAACGGAGGATCTACACCAACCGTCGATAAAAAGGTTAGTTGATTCTTCCCATGTGTGCATGTGAAAAAGGGTTTTAGATTTGGGGTAGAAGGTTAAAGGTAGCTTATGAAGGGTCATGATCTGCATACAAGTTTAGGCCCTAGCTTGTTAGTCTGTAGGGTAGAATACCCCACAACAAGTAGTACCAAGGTGCATAATAATACTATGACATCATGTGATTCTAAAACAAACTGACGGTATGGCCAACATGCAAAGTCAATATTTTTTAAGAATGACCGACATAGGTTGATAGACTTCCTTTGAACAAGAGAATGAGACATATGGAAGACTCTAGAAGCATAGACTTAATGATGAAACCATGAGATGTAGGAGGCACCAATCAAACTCTCCATAGGGACTAGAAGAGTAACCAGTCGGTGGATAAAAATCTTTGTAACGAGCTCAGATTCCTAAGGCCATGGTAAACTAAAAAATATGATGAGTCATGACAAGTGGACTCAATAACTTTGTGCCCTGTTCAAAGGCTACATGACTACTACCAATATAAGATAATACTCCCTTCCTGCCCATCTTTTTTTGTTTTTTCATAGTTAAATGAATTCTATGATATAGAGGAGGAAACGAGTGTCGCAAGTAAGAAAAACTAGTTCCAACAGTGGAACAAACCTATGCTCAATGCAAGGAGGTGCATGCGGGAGATGGACACTCAGGGGAATGTTCCCTCTTGGATATAGGTTGTCAAATTGCGAAGGATATAAATGAGGCTCTTCTTGGTTGAGGATGAAAAACTGCTGAGGAAAATGGTTTATAATGCAAAGTGAGAACCGACTATAGGCTCAATATTGCAAGCAAGGGCATGAGATGCAATCACAACTTAACGCCAAAAAATGTCCTTTTTTCATAATATTATTCTACTTGGTTTGAAAAAGGGATAAACTTGTACCAAATAGACGTCCTTTCAAATCCAATTTATGAATGTGAAAGAGACAAGTTCACTCGACAATCTTTTCACTTTTTGAAAACGAGTCAGAAAGAGCTTAAATAAAACTCGTCTAGGATTCCTCTAGGTATAGGTCAGTATGTTTATGAATGAGAAATGAGGCTCATCATAAATTCATGTATTAGCTATAAGGGACTCCCAGTCCTATGGAAAAAATCTCTGCATGGGCATCCAATGGAGTAGAGGATCTAACTAGGGTACACATGTTTAGTAAGTCTCTACCATTTGATAACAACACATCTTATAACAGCTGGAGGGTTCTGTGTCGCTAAGAAATGGGTTCATACCTAAGGAATATGAGTGACATTTATAGGACAATGAAAATGTGCATGATGGAATGGATACCTATCCTATATGTTGGATAGTGAAAATACTTGCCCGTAGTTACAAACGATCAACATAACGCTAAAAACCACAAGAATCCCTGGCGAAAACTACCAAAACCAACTCAATCCACTGTTGTATTAGTCCATTAGGAAAAAATATGATTGTTGGCCCTTGACCAAGTTTTGAAGAGTAATTGGTCATACTTGACCACTTTTGGGACTACGACAACTTACCAAGAAAGGAGCACAATGAGAACCAAAAAATAAGGAAGCAAGACCTATTTTGGGATCCATTTTAGGGTTTTGGGTTGATGTAATGGGAAAGGGATGTCTTCCCATGGGTTCACCCACGTTTAGGGCCATTTTGTAATCTATAAATAGGCAACGTAGATAGTAATATAAAGAAGATATAGTAATGTAGTACATCTATGTGATGTATGAATGAAAGCTTAGTGCTAGTAATTGGATCTGTGTGATTGGATGTATCTTAGAGTGATCTGTGCATGATATTGGAAAGCTAAGTGCAGTTTGTTGTAGTCCTGTGCTGAAGAGCAAGGAAGAAGGATCTAGCGAGCTGTGCAGATCTTCTGTCCTGTACAAAGTGAGGGTCATTGAAGCTCTGTGCTATAACTTCTTGACCAATATAATATAAAGAAGACTTTGTGGACGTATCCCTAGGGTGGGGGTGAACCATGGTAACTATGTGTATGGTTCTTTGTGCTTTTCTCTATTGTGTTTATCTCTTTCTTGGACAAGTTCTTGATGTGATTAAGTAGATCTAGTTATGCTCTGTGTTGATGATATATGAATGAATGTTAGATCTGATATATAATATGCTTAGTGCTTGATCGATTGAATGTAACCTATGTTTCTGTGGCTAAGTACTGAATCATATTTAGTATAAGAATTCACTGCGATTCTCTGTGCCTTCTGTGAAGTGTATGAATGAATGTATGTTAAGGAATAACTGATGCTAAGTGATCTATAAGCAAGATAATCACAGATCTATGTCCCAGCTAAGGTTGTGGACATCTGAGTCCTGCAACCACCCTTGCCTCTACCTTGGGTGAGAATTCATCTTCTTTGCAGGTGTTGACGAAAGGGATGGTAGTTAGGGCTTTTTTTGTGTTCTCTTGAGCATCAAACCCTAGGACTGTCCCTGTGCCAACAAATGGTTCTGTTGCCAGGACCTGGAACTGTGATTGCTGGGAGCTAAAGAAGAAAAAGATCTGTGCAAAATAAGCTATGTGCATAGATCTGTTGCCCTAGTGCGTAGTGTTCTGTTTGACCTGTGAAGCTTTGTGCCAAAAAAGAGAGGTCATATTTGAAGAAGAGAGGTCAGATATGAAGAAAATAGGTCAGATCTAAACAAAAGAAGTTAGATATGAATAAAAGAAGTCAGATCTACGAAGAAAGAGGTCAGATTTGCAGAAAATAGGTAAGATCTGTAAGATTTGTACTCTAATAAAGGTAAGAATAGTCAAAAAAATTTAGATCTGAAAGTTTTGTGCTCTGTAGAGGTAAGATAATTGATTTTTTGTTTTGTTTATAAAGAATGGATCTAGGTATGTTTGATAGATTCTGTCCTGGCTTCAAAACAAGGGCATTGATAGATGAAAGAAAGTTTGATATGAATAGATATGATAAGCATAATGATAGATATGTCATACCTATGCATAGAAAGAATGTTTGGACTAACAAATGGATGCAGGATCCTAGAAATAATTTTTTGCAGGATAGCTATCATGATCCTGGTATGCAGTATAGAAGAAGTTGGGGAACATTTAAATGAAAGAGAGGGTTAATCCTCTGTTATAGTTGTAGAAGACTGGGACATCTTGCTAAGGAATGCCTTGTGAGAAGACCTAGTTGCCTCTGTTGTAAGGCTATGGAACATGAAGTATTGGATTTCCCTAGAATGATTGCTAGGCTTGAGAAGATGAATATGGAACAAGCAAACCCTGAAGGAGATCAAGAGACCAAGATTATAGCAGAAACCCAGAAAGAATCAGAAAAGATATTGCTATAGATGAAAGATACCTTGAATGACCATCGACATGTTAAGCTATAAGAGATATTCAAAGAAAAGGAGAAAATTGAAGCAAGAATATGGGACTTTGACATTGACTATACTCTTGATGGAGAAACACAAGTGAACATTATGCCAGAAATAACTTGGGAAGCTATAGGAAAGCCTGCCATGATCCCTTCCCTAGGAGGAACACGTTTCTTCAGAGGAAAGCTAGTAAACCTATGTGGAAGGCTCACCTGGATAGCTATGACTATCAATGGAACTTCAACAGAGGAAGACTTTGAGATCATTAAATTCGTTGAAGACAACGCCTCGTTTACCATGCTCATAGGAAAACCCTGGATTGATAGAGAACAAGCAAGATGAAAGGAAGAAGAGAAAGTTTTGGAACAGAAGAAGCAAGAATTAAAATACTTTATGACCAGAAGGATCGCGCACTTGATTGAAGAACATAAGAGAAGAACGTAGATATTCAATATTAGCAACTCTGATGTCAAACCTTAGAGAACACTTGAGGATCCGCAGAAGATCGAGTTAACTATCTTTGATACAAAAGAAGTATTATCAAGGAACCCTAGGAAAGACTTTCAGCATTGCGAAGTAACTAAGACCACATAACATAAACATCAGAATGGTAAAAGCATTATTGAGATGAAGCTCACTGGGAAGAAGGCTAGGAAGTTAAGAAAGAAAAGGGCTAATACTGTAAGGTTACAAGAGGTTCTAGAGGACACTTTGCAGTAAGGAGAATTACAGAATTGGAGCTTCATCGAGATATCAGAACAATGACATAGATTACTTTTCCATGGCGAAGCAATATAGTCATTGGAACCGATATACCTGTTCGACCACCTCTCCGAACGGATCAAAAAGAAGTTATGGGTTACTGCTAGACCATTGGACTTCACCTTAATGGATAGATCAACAGTCATGGAAGCTTCATATCCATTGCAAGAATTCCATTGCAGTGTTACTTACTTATTCTGTTGTTCCATGCTCGGAAGACACTTTTTCCAATTGAGAACTTAAGCTTATAGAATACCCGCGTTATGAAACACTAATTACTCCTGTTTTTTTCTCTATTTGAGTACGATACCGATATTCCATTAACAACCCGAGATAGTGATCCTGAGCTTACATGTTCGACAAAATTAGCGCAGTAGAAGAATCGGTGAGAGAAGTACTTGCTAGCTTAAGGATAGAAAGAGTCATGTCAAAAAGAGGGATGTCCATTGGAATCCAAGCCTCATCGTTGAGAGGTGTGGAAGCCTCCCCATCGACTGATCGAGTTGGAACATCTTGAGCTGGTGGAGATTTGAGAACTAAGCATAGGAACGACATAGCTAACGCGAATTTAGTGCCAACCATCTTACCATATTACATTCCCCCTCTAAGTGGTGAGATTAATAGGGATAGTTTCCCTAGAGACTTTGAATACACCCTATTCCTTTCATATCTACCAAAAGGAGTTTGCACCTACCGTGCAAATCAAGACAAGTTTACATTGTTGAAGTTTTGCGACTTCAACCTGGGAGACCGTAAAGCCTACAACATGCTCCCACCATCTAAGTACTTAACAAGGACTAAGGGTCAGAACTTGAAGATCGTCCCTCAGCAATGGATGATGAACCTTGCGCAGTCTACTCTGCTCAATGTTATGAAGATACCACACTTTGGCAAACATCAAGAGGTGACTGCTTGTGTGAAATTGCTGCTAGTAAGTTACCACTGAGGATGCCTATGGTTAAACCATCACATAACTGTGGATTTGGCCCTGATCAACAGGATTATCGGGCTTAGCATGCAGGGCCCTAATACCCATGAGTACTACCCTAGAAAGACTACTGATCGCGCTCTTTCACAAAAGATTAGAGAGGCTTATGGAAATGTTGAAAAAGGCACATGAGGTTACAAGGTAGCCTCTATCGAGAGTGGTGTAGTGCGCCTCGCATGTTAGCTGATAGCAGGGAAGATGGTATGTATGAATATACCTACACAAGTATCTATATTTGTAGTTGATCTCGTAGGGAAGTGCGCGGAGGGACTACAAATGAATTGGGGAAAATATTTGGTCAATCAACTAGAAATTGACTGTAAAGAAGCCCAGGACCAGGGGCATGAATTCCACTTTAGTTGGCTGCTAATATTGATCGCTTTTGTTGCATGGGAGCTACCAGAAGGTGACACCTTCCCTGACCTTGACCCATTCGAACCATTAGCTGTGAAGTTTAGTACCTTATGGTACTCGATGGACATGAGCAAGCGATGGCAATCAAATGCCATTTTTCACAGATACTATAACCAAATGAAAACAACCATAGTGGGTGAACCTCACATAACCCCGAACACTTTACAAAGGTTTCAACCTTTGATAAAGTTCAATGTGGACCACCACTTTGTATACCTAACTCCACGCACTGATGAACACCAAGAACAACTTCAGTCCTATTATAAGATGAATGAAGAAGACCTAGAAGAAATCACCTAGGAATGGTTAGTGGACCTCCTTGTTCCAGCAGATCCAGCGGACATTTCAAATATTGACAGCCTAGAAGCTACACAGGACACACCTGGGCCCAGTAATATGAAAAAGACAAAGAAGAAAAAGGACACAAAGAAGCCTGAAGAGGTTCAGGATGTAGATAGCTACTCTGTAAAGATAGCTTCCATCACACCCGATCAAGAAGGTAACAGTGATGACCTAGAGGAAGTCAAACATAAATAAATCATGACGGTAGGAGAGATACTCACCATATTTACTTTGACATAAATTCTATGCATATCAAGTGGAACTATGGTGTGACCGACTATCTCTCTCAAAGTAGATTGAAAATCATCTTGTTCGATTCTAGCAAGCTCTGGGAGAAAATAAGAGGGATGATGCATATCATCCCAAGGTTTGTTAGAACCATTCATGGTTTCAATGATATCTTCATCTGAGGTTAATGTCTCATTGAGGCAATCATGTGAGAAAGACAACTAAGTGTCCCACACAAGCTTATGAACAAGATCCTCCTTGTCCGTTAGTGAGGTAATAAGATCGATATCGATGGAAGAGTCAAGAAAAACTTGATACACTATCTCTGCTACCAATAGTGGCATGGCCATTCCATCATGGGACTGACCTTCACAAGATGAATTCGAGAAAGGTAGGGTCCAAGGATTGTTAAAATAGGAAGTTCGAAAAGGAGTGGACCTCCCTGACGAAATGAGCCTACTGGACATGGCGTAAACATGGTGAATTGGTACCATGAAGTCGAAGGTACCCATAAGGGATGAATACATTCTGACACTGATATTATCAGTTGTTAGCTGATAATTGTCAACCATGGGGATTGACGATCCAATAGATTCACTGGGGCTAGCATACCCAAAGGATAACTGGTCTATTTTCATTATTTTCCCATCATGAGGAAAACAAAGAGTGTGAAATACGAATGATATGATGACATTCACAGCATAAGTCCAATTGCATCCTAGCAACAAGTTATAATCGAGGGGCACATCAACCACCTAGACATCGACCTCTATCATCTTCCCACCTAACTGGACCAGAAAGGTACGAAGAATACTGTGAGGGTGGAAGGAACGACCGTCAAAGGAATTCAACAAAGTCAGAGATTGAGAGAGAGTCAGAGAGACAAGATCTTTCCAACAGATGAGGGACATCACACATGTTGTAGCGCCTTCATAAACAAACACACATTTGATGGTATAATTCAAGTAACCCACGTAGATTTGGAATGCCACATGGTAAGGAAAGCGAGGCTTCACATCTGTGACATCAAACTTGATAACTTTCAAGCCACTGGGGTCTAGAGATCCTAACATAGATAGAAAGGAATTCCTCTGTGAAGGACACATCTAGAGTACCTCCAGGGCTGACATCGCACAAGAGGTTTAACCCAGGACCTCAAAAATAGAGTAATTATGGGCGGCTCTAACATTTGGATTGTGGGTAGAGAACTTGAGTACTCTCTTCAGAATACGAGGCGATGGATCTGGTTTTTCAATATGAAAAGGTATCTCTGGAGGAGGAGGAGGAGATTCTAGACCAGGTATAGTCTGTGAGGAAATATAATCACAAGACCGGGTGGCTACAATAACCTGAGAATTGACCATATTGATACACAAAAGGTCACCATATTGTGTTGGTGGGTTTTTAATTCTACTGACCACATTTGCGGCATTTGAGGAGCTTAAGGCCATGTGCTGGTTAAGTGGGAAAGGATTCATCATCACAATGGGCGGTAGATATAAGAGCCTCGCAACTTCCACAAGACTAGGGAATAAATTAGTAAGATGATCGTCTATACAAATATTACATGGAAATTTCACCTTATACCTTTCTTTCTTTCCCTCACCAACATTATAATTTGTCTTCTCATTATTACCAATGTCCTTGGTTTTATTATTATTCTTCCCACCCTTACGATTATTATCATGTCTTTTCTTCTTATTCCCTCCTAGGTGTTGGTTACCATTTGGGTCGGTCAATGATTGCATGGAATGTACATTCACCGAATGTTGGCATCAGAAGTCACTCCTGGATTTCTTGCAGGAGCAGAGCCCAACGCCCATCAGTTTTATGTCACGATATTTTAATGGGTGATCAAATGGTTAGAGACTCGGGAAGATATCACTCTAACTTAGGAACTGAGTCCGGTATGTAAGGAACAAAAGAGGTCTTGATCTAAATTCAGTCAGTGAGTTGATTTAGAGATGAGCAGGTTGAAGATTTGGTGAGAGGAGTAAGAAAACTACCTCAGGCAACAGGCCTTTCAACAGTTTGTAGAAGAAAAACTCTGAATGCAAGATCCTCTTGGTTCAGGGCTTCAAGAATCTGAAAGGGGAACTTGACTGGATCCTCCAATTCCAAGTCATTCAGTGCTAAGAAAATCATAGGGACTGAACAGAAACAATGCAACTGTTACAGTGATCTAACCTACATCATCCTATAATAGTTACAACTCGACTGGATCCTCCAATTCTGAGCTGCTCTAACACAGTATAAAAAAAGACGTGAAAGAAACTGACATTCATAAGGCAAGAAGTCTCAAGAGTCCATGCATAACCAGAATAAAAGTGCTTCATTAAAGTTTTACAACCAGGAGCCTTGCTCAACCATCGATGATTACAAAAATACAAAGACTGAGTCTATATACTTAGAAAAATTCGCCTAACAGAGGCGTGCTCATTCATCCAAGGTGTGGTGTCCTTTCGGTCAAACTCAGATGGATATTCTTCGTCAGACTCCATCGTAACTGCACATGGCTCCTGCAAGGGGAGTAGCTGAGCCACTAAGTGTCGAGCTAGTGTGTGCAGACCTCTCCAGCTAGTCGAGGACGTGACATGGAGTCTTTGGAAAAAATCGGTACATAGGACCTTCTCGGGTAGATAGCTTTCCATATCCCCCATACTTTACGCTTAATGAGTGAGGAGAGGTTTCAACCACCCCCTCTCACCTTCATTTAATCCAATCGAGAACTAGGAATGAGATTGAATTAGATGGCACCTGGAGATTGTGATGATCTCCTCTGTGACTAAACCCGATGCCTTTGGCCCCTCTTGCACAACTATTTTATTTCCCAAGTGACCACGGGTTGTGACCCTACGTTTACTCTCAAAGGTGCTTTTGGCGTTCGCGAATAGGAAGGAGTTGATCCTTTCTTATCACAGTCATGATGAGTGAAATGCCAAGATGGCTTAATTGGGCACCACACGTCCTTCTTAGATCTGACAGTCCTGAACTCACTTGGTGATATAGTGGGCCCGGGTTTGTGCGCTTTTGACACTTCGGGGTTCAGGGCTTCCATATGTAGAACGACATGGAACCCTCACCCTTTGAAATCCCGAATGTCGAAATGCCGTTGTGACTAGATCTTGCGCCATGACTCTTTCCTACATGCAATATGGGCATTGTCCATCACGCTATTTTGAGTGCAACTCCGCTAACCGTGATTTCTTGTCGACCGTCGATCTGCTCCTATGGATGAATCTGGACCATCAACAATATAATTTCTCCCGCTTACTTGCTGGGAAGCTTGAGACGATATTTTTCCGTGTTGCGCTTGGGCGCTTCTCGTGCAACTTGCAAACCTGAATACTCTTGTGCCCAGGACAAGAATTGTTACTAACATTAGGCTCCATGTGGGATGGAGTCATCCCTGTGATGCTCTAAGGACTCATTTTGCAGTTGCAGTGCCTTACTATTGGTCTATGAAGTCATTTATTTAAAACTTAAAGATGAAAAGAAAAATAATATTTACAGCCGCGAAAGAGCCATGTGCAGCTCAAGAGAAAAATCTTTTTAGGAAATTCCCATTCATAGGGCCATTGAAAGATTCTTGATCCTTCAAATCCTGTAACCTGTAGGTGTTATTCGAGAGTACTTCAGAGACTTTGAAAGGCCCGATCCATAGGGATTCAAATTTTCCATGCTTGCCTTTATCTTGTTTAAGAGCACCCCATTTCAGTACTAGGTCTCCTATCCAAAACTCTTCCTTCTTGGCCTTTTTATCAAAAACCTGATTGACCCTCTGCTGTTGGTCCTGAATTCTTCCCATTACCTACTCCCTGGTCTGTTGGACTTCCACTAGCTGATGAATTCTTCTGATTATGTCATCAGGCTCCTCTTGATTATCCTGGAGGAATTTTTCTACAGGAATGGCTAAATGGGAAGGAAAAACAGCCTCTGCTCCATAGACTAATTGGAAAGGAGAGATTCCTAGAGAGCTCTTCGTGGTCACTCGATCGGCCCATAGAGAAAATTTAAATCTTGAATGTCAAGCCTTCTTGTTGTCTTCCAACAATCTTTTGATGATCCTTATCAGGGTTTTTTTGGAGGATTCTGCTAAACCATTACCCTGGGGATAGTATGGGGTGGAGTGAATCAGTTTGATCCTGAATTGCTCACAGAACTTGGCTAACAGCTCAGCCCTGAAAGAGGTTGCGTTATCAATGACAATTTTACTCGGCCAGCTGAATCTTGTGATGAGGTCTTCTAGGAATCCAATGATTACCTTGTGGGAAGTAGTCCTGGTGTTGATAGCTTCAATCCACTTGGTAAAGAAATATATAGCAGTCATGATCCATTTGTGCTACCCACTGGATGCAGGGTAAATTTCTCCAATGAAATCTAGGCCCCATTGTTGGAAAGGTCCTAAAACAACCACATGATTTAACGAGAAAGACTTGAGCTGTTGTTTTCCTGCAAATCTTTGACATTAGATGCAGGCTCTGACCCTTCTGCAGACGTCAGTAAATATGGTGGGTCAGTAGTATCCAGCCCTGAGGATTTTATAGGACGTGGTTTTCTAGAAATGATTCCCTCCACATAGGCTATCGTGAAATTCAACCATGATCCTTTCAGCCTCTTGTGGATCTACACATTTCAAAAGCAACCCCAGGGGGTCTTTCCAATATAAAACTTGATCGATAAGGTAGTATCTGACTACTTTGAGCTTCAGAGCCTTTGCCTTGTTTCTTTGCAGGCCGTCTGGAGGCCGCAATTCTTGCAGGAAATATATGACTTCCTTATACCAGGTACATCGAGCCAATGGGGGCTCCCTGTGAGGTTCTATTTCAGATAGTTGATCCTTCTGAATTCCTGAGCATTCGTTGATGAAACTTACCCCCAAAGCTTGGCAATTTTCTTCAGCCAACAGCTTGGCTAAACCTTGACCTTTGATCAATTTGGTAGGCTTTATTTCTAGGTCAAAATCTAGAATCATGGCTATCCATTTACTCCTCCTCCCGTCTATGTCAGGCTGAATAAGAATGTCTTTGACAACAGCTGAGGGGACATAGGCAATGATTTTTGAATGCAGGACATAGGTTCTAAAGGCCTTGAGAGCGTTTACCAGGGCATAGGCCTACTTCTCCATAGTGTCATATTTGACTTCGACATCCCTCAATGCTCGGCTAAGATAGGCCATAGGATGCTCTAGCCCAACCTCGTTTGTCTGTAATAAAACAACAGCCATTGTGTCATGTGAGGCAAAGGAAAAAATAAGGAAATCCTTTGAGTAATCGAGACTGATGAGCACAGGGGCTTCAGTCAAGGCCTTCTTTATTTGTTCAAAAGACTTTCATGATTCGAAAGTCCACCTCACTTAATTTCCCTTCCCTAACATGGTTGTTATAAGTTTTACCTCCTCATCAAAGTTAGGAACAAACCTCCTCAGAAAATTAATCTTGCCAAGGAAAGATTGTACCTCCTTCCTGGATCTCGGGATTGATAAGGCTCGTATTGCCTCGACTCTTCTAGGATCGATCCTGACTCCTTCCACTGATACTATGTGGCCTAGTAACTTTCCCTCCTGCATGGTGAACAAAGATTTCTTGGGATTTAATGAAATGCCAAAACTCCTGCATTTCAGGAAAACCTTCCTGAGATGACAATGGTGTTCATTATCAGATTTTGAAAATACTGTTATGTCATCCAGATAGATGACCACAAATTGATCCTTTTCCCCAATGAAATCTATGTCCATGGCACATTGAAACGTTTCCCCTGCATTCATCAATCCAAAAGGCATTTTGGCATACATGAATGTGCCCCATGGAGTAGTAAATGTCGTCTTTTCCCTGTCCACAGGAAAAATAGAGATTTGATTGTAGCCAAAGAATCCATTGATCATGGAAATCCTGGATGCTCCTATTATCCTCTGCAATATATGTTCCATCTTTGGTAAGGGGTATTTATCCTTCCGTGAGCTCCTGTTCAAGTTTCTGAAGTCTACACAGAGCCCGATTTCTCCATTCTTCTTCCTTACTAGGACCAAGTTGGTAACCCACTCTGAGTATCTCAGTGGTACGATGATTTGGGCCTGTAGCAACTTCTTCACTTATTTCTCCATGATAGGCAGCATCATAAGATTGATCTGTCTTAGCTTCTGCCTAAATGGCTTCGCCTCCCTCTTCAACGGGATTTTATGCTCGATGACCAAAGTGTCATATGTTTTGATATCTCCATAAGTCCAGGCGAAAATATCAGTAAACTCCCTCAATAGTCTAGCATATTCATCCCTCTATTCCGTTGTCAGGATTCTTGACAATTTGACAAACTTGGGTTCATTCTCAGTGCCAATGTTGCATTGAGTTGTATCAAAGTCATCTTCTGATATTTCCCCTTTTAATGCCACATCATTTCTATCAAAAGGCCTTTCCAAAGGAACCAGTCCCCTTGGAATATGATTGTTGGGCAGTTGCACAATGTTACGCTCTACAATCTTATTCAGAAAATTACCCCCAACAAGATTTTATTCAAAGACAGAGTCTTGGTCAATATGCATCTCCGAAAATTCTTCAACAGTCTCCAAGAATCTTTTGACCTCAAGATCATCATCGAACACTTTCCAATGTTTGACATTGTCAGGTATGGAGGGCCTGCATTTTACTTCTACATCGTATCTGAATTTGGGTGGCAAGGGCACTTTGAAATTTCTTTTTGATGTAGCCAAGGAATATACCACCATGTTCTCCTCTCTTGGGACGAAAGAAATGTTAAATGCTGATAAGAAACTGTCAATTAGGTCCCATACCTCATTTCTATAATTCCTGAGTCGAGGATGCTTAGCCTGATAAGCGTTTCTGATCTGTTTGACCACCAACTCTGCATCTCTGAACACTGCTACCTCCTAAATTCCCATTTCCTTTGCAGCTCTTAATCCTAGAACAAGAGCTTCATATTCTGCCACATTGTTAGTAGCTTCAAATTCTAGCTTTGTATGAAAGAGACATGGTTTCTTGAGCAGGTGATACAAAAAATACCCCAGCACTAGCGCCTTCCCTGGAAGAGGCTCCATCAAAAAACATTTTCTAGATGGGGGAGATGGGGGGAGGAAATTTATGGGAAGTGGTGGGTGGATTTGTGAGTTTCAAAGGAGGCTCAGGAGAATTAGTGAGTTGTAGTAAACTAGAACCTAAATCAACGTCCAAGGAAAAAATGGGATGGTTGGTAAGGTTGGCTTCATCATTGATTATATAGGTCAGTTGGGCTTCCCTGTATAGCCTCCTATGTTCTCCTCCAAACACTGGGATATTAGCATATGTGAGGTCCATATGCAAAGTTCCCCCCAGTATTTTTATCCAAGATCTTGATAACAACATACCGAACTTGAGGGGGACATCGACCACTACAACATCCATGAACACACTTTTCATGGGCAACTGAAACAAGGTCGTGACCAGTTCTTTGATAACTCCTAGACATTGAACTTTCCTGGAGTCAAAGGAATAGAGGTTATGATAGGCTCTGGTGACTTCTATCCCTAACTCTTCCATGATATGTTTAGGCGTAAGGTTGTGAGAAGCCCTCGAATCCATCAAACAGTTGTGCAGTACCTTGTCATGTATGTTCAAGGAAGTGTAGAAGGGAGGGGATGAGTCGTTTCTGTCTTCTACCACATGACCTAGAATAACTGTAGGCTTTTCATCTTTCAAATAGATGGAGTCTATGGGAAGGTATGAAACCTCAGACTGTAAAAGGTTAGAGAAGCGTCTTTTGAACCCTTCATGTTTAATCAATTCGGTCAGGGGCACAGGGATTCTGATCTTTTGAATTTCATGTTCGAAATTAAAAGAAGATGTAATCTTTGAGATTTATCTTATTTCGGGAACATGAATCTGGACTATGGGAGAGAGAGGTCAGGTCTTCTTACCTCTGTGACTATCTGCTACTTCATTAGCAGGTTTCTCTATTCTAGTGAACTACTCAGGAGCATCAGGTGCTATTGTCCTTTTCTTGGACCTCAGTTCATACCTGCCTTGGCTGCCACTAGCCTTGTTTTCCTTGCTAAGTTCATTTAGCCGACTGTCCATGAGAGACTCCTCATATGTTGATTGAGTGAGATGAGGAAAACGAGAAGTGTCTTTGAAGCAATGGATTTGAGGATCAAGCTCATCTGTTTCCCCTTCTTCTTCCTTGGCCACAAAATTGTTTTGGAAAGGGGCCTGAATTTTCTGGTCTTCTCTGTCTCTTCCTCTCTCTCTTTGCACAGTCGGGGAAACAACATTGTTTGGCCTCCTGAACCTCCTATATTTTTGGCTCTTTGGGGGCCCTTGTATGCTTTCCTCCCCTCCACCTTCATTCTCTCCATCTGTGCAGACAGAGACTTCACCATCTTGGTTAGTTCATCCACTTGAGGGTGGGGCACCGATGGGATAGAAGTTGAGGGTTCAGATCTTCCCTTTCTCCTGTCTGCATCGGCCTTGTTCCTCAATCTATCAGCTACTAATACATTAGATTCCACCTCTATGGATGCATATTTCATTTGAGCTAAGGAGGTGGCTCTTCTTTCTCTCAATAAAAGACAGAAATTGGGGCCAAACGCACTAGCATAAGAAATCTTGGCCGAGGCTTCTGAGGGTTTTATCTCAGCAGGAATTTTATTATACATCTTATTGAATCTTTTGGAGAAGTCAGAGACAGACTCTCCTTCCATATTCTTCAAAGACCCGAACTCTATCATGTAATACATGAAATCCTTCCTATCTCCCCACTGCCTCAGGAAAGCACTATCCAGAGCTTCGATCCCAGCAATATATCTGGGGGCCAATCCTCTTAACCACTTCCTCACCTCACCATCCAGGCTTGGGACGAAGACTCTCATCCAAACATATTAATTCTCAATGTTCAAGTTGTCTGCATAACTATAGAAAGCAGCCAGGTGCTCTTCTGTAGTTATGTCCCCTTCCCCAGTGAACTTGGGCATATAATTCAAGTAATCTCCAACAGGGAGAGGATTCATAGGATGGGGTAGGATTAAGGGAGCATATCTGGCAGCAACTATGGCATCCATTCTATTTAGAGGGGGATTAGTGCTAGCCATAGGGATATTAGGTGAAGGAGAACTTGGAGGAGAAGGAGTTCATGAAGGGGCTACTTGGAATGAGTCTCAAAGTGGAACAAGAAATAAAAGGGGATTTAAGGAGAAGGCTAACAGACTCAAGTCAGCAGATGCTTCTCTTTGTGCAAAAGTGGCAACAGTAAAAAGGGGAGGAGTGGTAAAGATAGGAGTGGGGAAATCTTTTGGGGTCCTGGGTCTATGCCAAAGTACAAATTCAAAGGAGAGGGGAGTGACAAGTATTTCTCCCTCCAATCCCAGACCAGGAGGGGAAAACTCAGCAGGAACACTCCTGAAATTCAGGAAATGGGAAACCTCAGAAAAAGGTCTGTTAAGAAACTAAAGAGGAGAAAATGGAGTTCTTATAGAAGGAGATGGTGGATTACCTGGTTCGGTGGTGGAAGCTTCTTCTTTAGAGGCCTTTCCTTTTCTGAGAACCACCTTTGGATTAGTTTTAGGTGTAGCTAGAGGCAGTTGTGGATGAGACTGCGTGTGTCTGCCTTTGAAAGCCACAATTAATACAACATGTTTGCCATAGTGGAGTCATCACAATGGAGTCGCCAGGTGCACAGTAGCAATCTTTAAAGGCTCTGATACCTGATGCACCTTCAGAATCATAAGCTCAATGTCGTTCAATCCCCAGGAAAATTTTCATTTTGTCCCCGGCAACGGTGCCAGAAATATTAGCGTCAGAAGTCACTCCTCGATTGCTTGCAGGAGCAGAGCCCAACGCCCATTAGTTTTATGTTACGATAGTTTTAATGGGTGATCAAATGGTTAGATACTTGGGAAGATATCGCTCTAACTCGAGAACTGAGTCCGGTATGTAAGGAACAAAAGAGGTCTTGATCTAACTTTAGTCAGTGAGTTGATTTAAAGATGATCAAGTTGAAGATTTGGTGAGAGGAGTGAGAAAACTACCTTAGGCAGCAGGCCTTTCAGCAGTTTGTAGAAGAAAAAATCTAAATGCAATATCCTCTTGGTTCAGGGATTTGAGAAACTGAAAGGGGAACTTGACTGGATCCTCCAATTCCAAGTCATTCAGCACTAAGAAAATCACAGGGACCGAATAGACACAATGCAAATGTTACAGTGATCCAACCTACATCATCCTATAATAGTTACAACTCGACTGGATCCTCCAATTCTGAGCTGCTCTAACACAATATACACAAATACGTGAAAGAAACTAACATTCATAAGGAAAGAACTCTCAAGAGTCCATGCATAACTAGAATAATAGTGCTTCATTAAAGTTTTACAACCAGGAGCCTTGCTCAACCATCGATGATTACAAAAATACAAAGACTGAGTCTATATACTCAGAAAAATTTCCCTAACAAAGGTGTGCTCAGTCATCCAAGGCGTGGTGTCCTTTCAGTCAAACTCGGACGAATATTCTTCATTAGACTCCAGCTTAACTGCGCATGGCTCCTGCAAGGGGAGTAGCTGAGCCATTAAGTGTCGAGCTAGCGTGTGTAGACCTCTTCGGCTAGTCAAGGACTCAACATGGTGTCTTTGGAAAAAATCGGTACATAGGACCTTCTTGGGTAGACAACTTGCCATATCCCCCATACTTTACACTTAATGAGTGAGGAGAGGTTTCAACCACCCTCTCTTACCTTCATTTACTCCAATCGAGAACCAGTAATGAGATTGAATCAGATGGCACCTTGAGATCGTGATGATCTCCTCTGTGACTAAACCCGATGCCTTTGGCCCATCTTGCACAACTCTTTTATTTCCCAAGTGACCACGGGCTATGACCCTGCATTTACTCTGAAAGGTGCTTTCGACGTTCGTGAATAGGAAGGAGTTGATCCTTGCTTATCACAGTCGCGATGAGGGAAACGCCGAGATGGCTTAATTGGGTGCCACACATCCTTCTTAGATCTGACAGTCCTAAACTCACTTGGTGATACTGTGGGTCCGGGTTTGTGCACTTTTGGCGCTTCGGGGTTCGGGGCTTCGAAATGTAGAATGACATGGATTCTTCACCCTTTGAACTACCGAATGGCGAAATGCCGTCGTGACTAGATCTCGCACCACACGTCCTTTGGACGGACGACTACATCCTTTCCTGCATGCAATATGGGCATTGTCCATCGTGCTAATCTCAGCACAACTCTGCTAACTGCGATTTCCCATCAAATTTTGATCTGCTCCTATGGATGAATCTGGACCATCGACAATATAATTTCGCCCGCTTACTTTCTGGGAAGCCTAAGATGAGATTTTTCCGTGCTGCGCTTGGGCGCTTCTCGTGCAACTTGCAGACCTGAATAATCTTGTGCCCAGGACAAGAATTGTTACTAACACCGACTAAGTGGGATTGGAAGACATAGACAAAGATGGCCCTCCTACAGACTGGTTTAGAAACAACTTTTTCAAATGTCTTGTCACCAATTCTATGGATTTCACATTGGCAGACCCTAAAATTCCATCGGCATGAGGTATGTGATTTTATCTAGGGTCATATTTTGACCTTGGTGCATTAGGAAGAATCTAGTATAACATGCCAGACTGAGCATATATAAGATTTAACTATTGGGCTTTGAATATTTTTTCTTCCTCATAATTAACCCTAGATGTACCAACATCCTTCGATATAGGAGGCTAAAAAGACTTAAGGAACCATTCTAATAGGAAACCCTGGGGGATGCAGGTCTTGATCAACCTCTTTTGTCTATGCCACTCCTGGATGTGATCCAAGACATGAGTGCCTGTGTCCTGGCATAACGTCGATAGATGTTCTAGGCCAACATCATAACAAACCTACAATTGGAAGTGTTTAAGGAAAAATAGAACCATTTGACTAAAGTTCCCATATGCCCCCCTATGTAGCTCGATATACCATTTCACATAAACCCCTATGAGGGTGCATTGAAATAATCTTAATCGAATGGAATCATCATTAAGGGAATTCAAAGAGAACCATAGGTGAAAGGTGGTGACGTGATCACTGGGATCCTCGCTATTCTTACCTTCAAATTTTGGAATGTCCGAAGGAATTTTGGTGGTGACGAGGGGCCATGTAGGATCATGAAACAGATGGTCTTTCATTAACTTAGACAAGTCTAGAAGATTAATCATGGCTAGAAAAGGGAGACGGGGTTGTGACATCTGGCCCCAAGCTCCATGGAAAGATTGTGTTTGGGGAATTGTAGCCCATCCAGAGTTTTAGTAAGCACCATGGCTCTGTTTAGGATTGTAAAACCCTCCTCGAGGATGATTCATAAATGGTTGGTTGGGCATCATTCTAGAAGGAATGTTCTGATGGGGGCTATAAAAATTGACCCCAGCTGGAGTGGCTCTGGGTTGGGGGTTTCCCAAGATGTGAAACTAACCTCCTCTTGGTTGAATCCAGAGGATAAAGGTGGATTCATCATGCCAAAAGTGTTGGTCAGAATCGACACTGAGGAGGTGAGGGTATAGGACAAAAATTGAGCAGAAGCTTTTCCAACAGGTTGGTTGCTCCACCTAAAAGCAACAGGATTAGACCCGAGGTTAAAAGAAGGAATTCCTCCCATAGTAGGAGTCATTTAATGGAACTTAGAGCCACCAAACGAGAATGGAGTATAAGGAGGAGTTGTGCATCCAAGTCCAATGATAGCATTAGGGCCAGCGGTTGACATGGATTTCAAAAACTCTAAAGTTAAATTCGACATACCATAGGAAAAAGGACTAGAGGCCATAGGGATGGACTAAACATTATAGCCTAGTTAGTCACCAAGAGACCCACATGGGTTCATGGAAATAGGTTGAGCATTCACTATAGGATGGGAAACAATTATGATAGGTGCCTCTGACACTACAACCATTGTGGTTGTAGGAGTCAAAGGGGTTCCATTAACTATAGTAGGTGTGGGCATCGAGGGGATCCCAGTATTCTGATGATTCAGTTCAATACTCATCCTTTTAGAATCACAAGTCTAAAAAGTGGAGGTGTGTGTACCATGTCTAATAACTCTATGCCTTTTAGAAGGAAAAGACTCAAAATCTAGTGGTAAATGTAGCAAGCGACGAGACCGTCGGGGAAGTTGGTCTGACTCCACAATGACTTAAGACTCAAGATATAAAAACAAATCCTAAGGCCAACTAGTAATCAAAGAGCACACAAAAAATAATCAAATGACCAATATGCGCACAAACAAGATAAAGTGGCTGAAAGGGGCCTCCCTCCCTGAAGTAGGTATTCCTCGCCCAAGAGGGGCCTGAGACTCCCTGCTAAATATCGGAGGTAAAAAAATTAGTTATAAGGGCCCTCACGGGCTTAAAAACCAATCGGTTAGATACCCCTAGAGAGGTAATCCTCCATAAAGGCTGTGTGTTGTCCGACCCTTATTTGACCCAGGGTACCTGCAAAATAACCCCTATAAGTAACCTATGTGGCACCTAAGTTAAGCAACTAAAAAACCACTGTATAAACGATGCACATGCAAGTAGTCGTAAGTCAGTTTCATCGTATGGGAAGGGCATAAAATACTGAAAACTTGAAAGCACCGCCTCTCATGGAGGTAAGGGCACTAGCAAGATCACTAGATACGAATAGATCCCCAGAAATATCTCTGACTCTAAGAAGGTATCGGGGGGATATCCATTCAACTGACCTCACAGGAGCTCATGATTAACTCTGGTGTAAGTGGAGCCTCCTGATATTACCGATTATATAATGGATTTATCCACTCCCTTAGTCAGACGCATATGTTTATTTAATAGCCTTGGATAAATTTATTCACAAAATCCTATTCCATGGCACTAAATCCTAATCTAGTTTGTGCACCCTAGAAAATAAAATCATTACTAATCAATTTTAAATTATAGGGTTAATTTTAATGGCTTTGCTTACTCAAAAAGGTTCGGTCGTGAAACTGGTGATGTTATGACTCAAAAAGTAAAGTAAATATGAATACAATGAAAAGTCCTAGATTTAATTTTCAATGAATGGTATGCTTCTTAAAAATGCAATTTTCAATTCAATTATGAAATTATGAATAATAATGAAATATTTATTTACATGCAATAAGATAAATGACAAAGACTCAAAGGATAAAAATTCTAATCAATGTAAAATTCCTAATATTTTTGTATTTTCAATATAATAAAAATGAGAATGAATAGACTGAACAACAACTTGATATATAGAAAGAGACAACTCAAGTAGGATACCAAGGAGAAAAACACCCAGCCCAATGTACAAGGATAATCAAAATGAAAATATTGTAAATGTGTTGAACCTGCACATAATAGATCTAGCTAAAAAATGATACACACATTTTCATAGAGAAAAGGAGAAAGAAGAAGAAAGAGAGAAATAATGAAAGAATTCTCATTACTCATTATGAATACTAAATAATTTACACATGATATACTCTGTATAACTCAATGAGTGTGCACTAGAGTAGAACCAATACACCATAATGGCGGTCTAGAGTGATCTTGACACACACCAACAGTTACAAGAGTGAACTGCCACCTAGTCTAGTCTCTCAAGCAATTACGGGAGTGAATTGCCACATAGTTGAGTTAACTGACTGAACAAAGAGTAGTGAAGAGTTAACTCAGGAAATTAAGGGTAATGCAACAGTCTAGTGATGATCCCAAGGAAAGTGTGCATTATATGGTGACGATCCCAATGTTGCATGGTGACAAAACCAATGCAATATCTAAACTCAACTCAACTAGTCAAACTGAAGTGTCAACTAAAAGAGAATATTCTCCAGGTGGAATATTCTCCCCTAAAATATAGGAGACTGGATATTGACTAATTATGACTAATAAACAAGGAAAAAATTTAGGAAAAATAAATCCTAGGTGTGTGTGAAGTAACTCCAACACCCCCCTTGAACATCACTATGGTGAAAATAAAGAATGGGTCCTGGTAACGAGGCCATGTTAGGTACAAAAATACAAAAGATACACTAAAATAAAGTGAGGAAAGAGGGAAAAACCCATGGGAAACACCCCCCCTCAAGATACGATGTATGTAAAAAGAAGAACTACAATTTCTAGGCAAATGTGTCCTTCACTCCAAGACAACTTCGCAGAGAATGGAATTTCTGCTCAGTGATGGTCTTGGTGAGGATGTATGTCATCTGTTCTACTAAAGGATAGAACTATAAGTCTATGATCCCCACATGTAATAAGTCCCGAATGTAGTGTATGTGGATATCGATGTGCTTCTTCCGTTGCCTCTGAACTGGATCACTGTAGAACTTCAGAGCGCTCTGGTTGTCACACTAGATGACAATCGACCGATGAAATTGAATTCCCAACTCAGTGAGAAAATGTTGTAGTCACATAGCCTGAATGGTTATGTTAACTACCCCTCTGTACTCTCCCTCAACTAAATATAGAGAAATGGATGATTTCTTCTTACTCGACCAATAGATAGGCCCAGAACCAAGACTAAGTTAGTAACCAGATGTGGACTTGCAATCAGTGTTATCACCAGTCCAGTTGGAATCAGTAAACATGATGAGATCTAATGTAGAGTCTTCTACATAATGAATCCCAAAGGTGATGGTGCCCTATACATATCAAAGGATACACTTTGCATCTTTCCAATGTAGCTCATGTGACTCCTGCATGAACCTGGAAACTACGCCAACTTCATAGGAGAGGTATGTTATGGAGTGTGTGAGATACAACAAGATCCCCACTAGATGTCTGTAAAGTGTGTTGTCAACCAGTGGAGTCTCCCATCCATCCTCAAGTTTTACTCATGATAGGAAAGGATTCAGAGAAGACTTGTAGTCTATCATGTGAAATCTCTTAAGGAGATCTTGTGCATACTTGGCCTGAGACAGTTTGATTCCTGATGCAACCTAACTGATCTTGAGTACAAGGAATAAGTGTAGAGGACCCATGTCTGTCATCAAAAACCTATCGTGTAAAATACTCTTGACTGCAACAATCGTTGAAGTCAAGCAATCGGTGATCAACAAATCATCACCGTACAAAACTAAAAGTATAAGTGAATCAACCATCCTAAGCATGTAAACATTTGGGTTTGATTTACAAGATAGAATGTTCTGTGAGAATAGGTAGGAGTCCATCTTGGCATACCATTCCCTCAGAGCCTTCTTGAGGACATAAAGGGACTTCTTTAGTCGACAGATCGAAGATGAGTCTTGCATAAATCCCTGGGGCTGGTCCATGTATATCTCCTCAGAGATATAACCATGAAGAAATGCATTCTTCACGACCATCTGATGGACTTCCCATCCTTTGGCTGCCGAAATGGCAAGTTCTAATAATATGGAATCCATCTTTGCTACTGGAGAAAAGGTCTCATCATAGTCAATACCATGAACCTGCTGAAAGACTTTGGAAACAAGCCTGGATTTATATCTACTAATCTCTCCATTTTCTGCGCTCTTGGTCCTATAAAACCATCCCCATCTGACAAGTTTCCTCCCAGAAGGAAGGGGAACCATATCCAAATTCTGGTTCTTGAGGAGGGAGTTGTACTCCTCTTGCATGGAGGATTCCCAAAAGGGATTTCCAGTAGCCTCGCCATAAGACTATGGATATGAATATTAAACCAAGAAAATATGCCCAGAGGGCAATGGTTCAATGGTAGTGAGTGCAATAATAGGCTCCTCGAAATCTCATCGAGACCTCCTAGTATCAGCTGGATCACCAACAAGATCCCCTGCATCTTAAAGAGTAGTTTGTGCCCACTTTGGCGTCTTCTATGAATCTGCAACTGCATTTGGATGCTCTGAATCTGCATCTGACTGTACTAACTTTGAATCTGAATCATCTAATTCCAATGAATACAAAATCTCGTCTGAAGAAGAGTCAAAATGTGCATTCTCATCATCTTAGACATGTGGAAGAATGAAGGTGTATGCATGTAGCTGATGAGGTTCATGTGAGACACTTTCCTCGAATTGGACACTTCACTCAATGATGAGTCGATCCGAGGAAATATAAATAAGCCTATATCCCTTCACACCATTGGGATATCCAACAAAAATTCACTCAGTTCTTTGTGGATCAAGTGCCTTCCTCTTTTCAGAGGGAATCTGGGCCCATGCATGTGAACCAAAAATGTGAAAGTGGGTCACTTCTGGTTTGAGGCTGCTCCAAGCCTCGTAGGGGGTATTATCCTTGACATATCTATGGGGAGATCTATTTTGGATGTATTTTGCACAATTAAGTGCTTTGGCCCATAGTCTCCATGGTAGAGACTTTGCATGCAACATGAAAGATGCCATCTCCTTTAGAGATCTACTTTTCTGCTCAACAACTTCGTTTTGTTGCAGAGTATAGAGAATTGTGTGCTGCAATTGAATCCCTGCCTCATGGAAAATATTTTGGATATCATGATTTACATACTCTCCCCCATTATCAATTCATAGGACTTTGATCTTCTTTCCAGACTGTGTCTCAACCAGGGCTTTGAAATATTTGAGGTGTTGAAAGACCTCATATTTTTTCCTGAGAAAGTAGATCCAAGTAAAATGTGAGAAATCATCAACAAAAATGAGAAAAAACATCGCTTTGTTGATGGATGGATGCACAAAGGGACCCATAAGGTCACTGTGAATCCTATCTAAAGGTGCGGAAGCTCACTGAGACTTTCCTTTATTGAATTTCTCTTGAGGGTGTTTTCCAAGAACACATACCTCACATACTCCCTTGAAGAAATGGATGTCTGGTAGACCATGAACTAATTTGTTCTTGCTAAGATGTTGCATGTATATGAAATTCAAATGTCCAAACCTTTTGTGCCATATCCTACTACTTTCATCAACATGAGTAAGAATTAAAACATAATCAGGTTCAATGAATTCATAAAATGTATACAATCTAGATTGATGATTTACCTCACTAGTAGAAACCTTGGAGTTGATTTGCATGTCATAGATTTCCATGGAATTTGGTGTGAATATGAATTTCTTTCTGGTGCCATAATTTTTCATCTAATACACAGAGAGAAGGTTGAAATAAAGTTTTGTAACATGCAACACATTCTCAAAGCTTCTGTTGGTGATTTCAATCCTTCCTTTGTTGATGACTTTGAAAGAAGAGTTGTCCCCCATCAGAATAGGAGGACCTTTGCATGCATCAAAAGAAGAATATATTGCTTTTGATGAAGCCATGTGATGTGATGCTCTTGAATCAACTATCCAAGCATCGGGAGAGGAGTTGATGGCAATCAAGGCATGGCTAGAATTGTCTTTCTTGGAATTCAGATCTTCTGGCTTCTTCTTCTTTGCACCCTCGGGGATGTGATCTCCAAGGTTGTTTTGTTGAATTATTTGAGACATAAGATCTATTTGTTTTTGCATGCATGCAGATTCTGAATGGAATTCTTTGTGACAGTATATGCATTTCTCCCCATTTATTCTCTTTTCTCCTTTGGATCCAGACACATTGGTGAAGGATTTTGTGTACCCTTCCTTCTTTGAATGTGCATGAGATTTACATTTATATTTATCTTTAGATTTCTGATATTTTTAGCTTCCATCATGCACAATTAGTGCATGCACCCTTGGGCCTTTGATTGTGTCCATGTTGATGAGCTTGGTTTGCTCTTGTGTCAGGGATTCAATAAATTCGTCAAGAGAAGGCATCTTTCAGGTGGCTCCGGAGGTGAATCTTATAGTATGGAATGTAGAGACGAATACAAATAATTCAGGACCAATCTTGGAGAGAATGGTGAGAACCATTTGTTTCTCCTCCTTCGATTTATCAACCCCACAAGATTTGAGTTGCAGCAATAAATTCTTGAATCTTGTAAAGAAATATTGGATATTCTCGAAGATTTTTGGATCCAATGTGAGCATATCCACCTCCAACATGTGTCCCCTAATCTCATCCTGTTTTCCAAATATCCCTTCAAAGGTGGTCCAGGATTCATTGGGAGTCTTACAGGAAGATAAATAAAAAAGGAGATTGAGAGAAATAAGATTGCAAATTATTCCGAGTGTCTCATCCATGCGATTTAAGTACTTGGATTTTTCTATGGTTGATGTCAGTTCTGTATCTATATTCAAGGTTAAACTATACAACCCTCTGGTTCAGATATGTATGGCTATTTTCTCCTTCCATGCAAAATAGTTGTTAGGTGTAAGAATGAATTCTTTTTGGAATTCCATATTTCCGCCGTATTCAATATTTTGTACCTGCAAAAACTTTGGTGTAGATTTTTATTAGTAGTCCCTTGGATTTGATACAATGTAAACATGTTGAAACTTTAAAGAATAGATCTAGCTAAACAATGATAAACACATTTGTAGAGAGAAAAGGAGAAAGAAGAAGGAGAGAAAAAATGAAAGAATTCTCATTAACCATTATGAATAATGAATAATTTACACATTATATACTTTGTATAACTTAATGAGTGCACATTGGAGGAGAACCAATGTGACATAGTGGTGTTCTAGAGTGATCTAGACACACACCAATAAATATGGGAGTGAACTTCCACCTAGTCTAGTCTCTTAGGCAATTACGTGAGTGAACTTCCACTTAGTTGAATTAACTAGTCAACTAGTCTTTAGTTAACTGACTGAAGAGAGAGTAGTGAGGAGTTAACTTAGGAAATAAAGGGTAATGCGCCAGTCTAGTGATGATCCCAAGGAAATTTTACATTAGTTGTTGATGATCCCAATGTTGCATGGTGACCAAACCAATGCAACATCTAAACTCAACTGAACTAGTCAAATTGAAGTGTCAACTGAAAGAGAATATTCCCCAGGTGGAATATTTTCTCCTAAAATATAGGAGACTGGATAATGACTAATTATGACTAATAAACAAGGAAAAACATTAGGAAAAATAAATCCTAGGTGTGTGTGAAATAAATCCAACAAAGATCATGAGAAAGGCACCACCCAAAAATTCAGCCAAAGACAGGTTTCCTATCATCCCACGGACACTTAACAGTCACTACAGAGACCCAAGAAGACTCAACAATCATCAAAACCTACCCAAAAACTACTAAACCCAAAAATTAAGAAAAAGAGGTTGATGTACGCAAATGTTCAAGGTAAAAGTGCATATGTATGTAGCTTGGAGAAGGACAACACACGTATATATGAATCTATCAAGCAAAAACCCATGTATATGTGTCAAAAACATAGCTAGGCTAAGGAGAAGGTTGAAAGACTCAAACTAAGAGTTAACATAGGCTATCAGGCAATCAAGTGACAATAAAATCAATATGAACGAGAGAAATCTAAGGAGAAAAACACTCCAAACTTCGAAAAATAAGATTCATTCCCGAGTATGGTAACCAATTCTGTTACGAGGAAAAACTCTCTATGGCTAGGGGAAAACCACAACAGACAAAAACTACTGCAAAAATCAACTCTATTATCAAGTATGCTATATAAAAAAATATGCTAGAAAGTCAAGATAAAATTCCTACCTCATCTAGATGTTCGATGAAGTCCATAGTTGAGCACTTGACCCAAAGCGATATACCTGCAACTAGTCCTCAACAACCAAGTCAAGCAAGCATATGGTGATAATATATGATGTTAGCACATTCAATAGAATAATCCATTAACATTCATAACAAATACACCCATGGAATAATAATTTGAATATTTTCAAGATATCAATTAGATGAGAAAAGAGTATTTCTATTAAGATATAATCAACAGAAGTGAATAAGTTATAGACTTCCCTGTTGGCATGGTTCAGAACCGAGAAACTAATTTCCTTTCAACTGGGCCTCCATCAAAGGCAAGCTCATGTAAGAGATACAATGGAGTTCTCAATCAATAAGGGAATATCTTGGGGGTTGAACACTTTGTTCAGACTTAAAGGATAAAGGGATACAGACTCAATGTGAAGTGAATAATTCCTCCAGAGTAACTTTTCTCTCAAAGTTCATAATTATTTCTTCTCTTTTCCATATCTCGTAAATTGGCCCATTTATAGCCTTAAAGTGGAATTGAAGGGTCAATTTAGAATGTTTCCATTATATGGAAGGACAAGGATCATTGATCTCCTTTCGTGACCTGGAAAACTGACACTATTTTTCAATTTTGGGCACATTTCTTGATGTATGCAGGCTGTAGTGGTGAAACCTGCGTATAATCATGTTGTACAGTAGGCAGGGTACGTATATGTGGAAAAAATGTACTTTTATATTTTGGATTTGCAAAAAAGGGATGACAAGTTGTTGGCTCAGGGGAAGACCTAGGGTTCAATGCTACAACAATGCACCAACAAAACCCTAACTACCAGCCCTTTCAGCAACACCTGTGAAGCAGATGAAGTCTCACCTAAGGTAGAGGAAGGGGTGGTTGCAAGACTCCAGTGTCTGCAACCTTAGCTGTGACACAGATCTATGATTATAACACATCAACATAGAACTTATAAGTTATAGTTCATTAATATTCAGCCTTAGTTTACAATGCAGCTAAGCCCTAACAACAGATATGTACAGTATTTATACATATCTAATAGATTCAAGTCTAAGCATACCAACATAGATCAAATATAGCATTTATTCACATTATTCAGCACTAAGATACCATATTATATCCTTCTAAGCATACATCAGTGCACTAAGCCTTCAATCACATAGACAAGAGAACAACCATAAAGCACATAGAAACCACAATGTAGGATATACGTGGTTCACCCCCACCCTCGAGATACGTCCACCAACTTTTCTTATTTATTTATTTCTATCAATATTCTACATGCACAGAGCCATGATATCTTACTCCATAGAGGATAGGATATCTGTGCACCTCGCTAGATCCTCCTTCCTTGAAGTACAACACAAAGCCTTCCACAGTATCTTAAAATCACTTTCACTTAGCTCTGCAAGTCTCACACAGTATGCACAAAGCCATTACAATTACCACTTGCACTTACAAATTAACACTTAGCACTTAACATCACACACGTGTCCCTCCTTCGATCACATAGATCAAAATAGTTCCTACATCGCCTAGATTTCTATTTATACATTAAAAAATTGGCCTAAACATGGATAAACCCATGGGACGACATCCTCATTCCCATCACATAAACCCAAAACCCAAAAATACCTAACAAGGCGCCGAGATCCCGTGATCTCAACTTCGACTTGTACTCCATATTTGACAACCTGTTGAAGTCCCAAAAGTAGGTCAAACATGACCAAAGATTCTCAAAACTTGGTCAAGGGCCAACCGGCCCCCAACACTCACATGTGACACGTCCCGAGTCACTCTAGTCTGGGTAGCTTTTCTTCAAAATCCTTGAGCTTGGCTCGAGCTGCTTTGACCTATTTCTATGCTAGGGCCTCCTGCTCGATGAACTCTTGGATGACTGCTTGGTTGACAGGTCCCTCTAAACGTTGTTCGACTACAATGACTACTTGTTCCAATTCTACGCCTTGACCTTCAATCTCCTCAGATAGTTGGCAAGCTTCATCCTAGACTGGTTGGAGCCTTTGAGTCACTTCGATGACTTTGCTCTGAATGGTATGGACCTGCTACTGAGAAATGCACTATTCTTCGGATCTCTTCATCCTTTCAACTGCTAGGAGGAGCTTCAACTGCGCCTGTACTATTGTTGTTTGCTGCTTTTCCTCCTGGAGCTGTGACTCTAGTACCTTCAGTTCAATATCTTCATTGAGTTGCTCATAATTCTATGCACTACGAGCACTTAGTTGTTTTTATTCTAGAGAGAATGATATGATCCTCTCGAATGCGCTCTGGGAAATGGATTCTCTTTGATCTCGCACATCCTATGGGTTACTTAGCACTGTTCGTAGCTCGAGGTCTATGATTCTTTGTTGAAGTTGTTGGATAGCTTCCACAAGATAATCTACTTGATGTTCCGCTGGGTCTTCCTCCTTTTTCTCTAAGACTGTCACAGAGAGAAGTTCTCTGCTCACTGCTTCTTTTACTCCCATCTGCTCTACAAGCAAATTCTCTTTCTCTTGTTGAATCTATGCTTTCTCTTATTCAAAATTAGTTTGGAGGGAAGCCTTATCTTGTTGCACAACTCGACGTTTCTCTATGACTACTTTTTGTACTTTCCTTAGGGCCTCTATGGCCTGTTCAGTTTCTTCTTGTGCACAACGAAGGCAAGCTTCGGTCGCATCAACTAGTCTATGGAGTTGGGCAGGCTCATCTCCCAACTCAGGTGCTTCTGATGGTGAGGGTGTAGTGGATACTGCACAGCTGGATTGAAGGGCCTATTGTACCCCTTTTAGTTCAACCTCGATTCTATCATACATCTCCTCCTATATGGCTTCATGTTTCTGCAAGATGTCCTATGAGGCATATTCTATAGAGGCGGTGATAAATTCGAAGTCATCTACAGTAAGCACAGTCTGCATCTTAGTAAAGGTGACTCTAGATTTCTGTAGGGAAGTGGGTTTCGTGGGAGAAACCTTCCTTTTCTTCAAGGGATTAGCCTCATCAGTAGGGTCCCTAGGCAGTGTTAATTCACATTGCTTTTGTTGGTCCTCTTTTGCATTTGTCTCTTCTACTTCATCAACATCTCCTTGTCTAGGTTGTACTGAAGCAGTTCCTTCTGATGCACTGCTCAAGTTTTGGACCTCTTCAGTATTCTTCCTTGTGCTAGGTCTAGGAAGATCCTTTGCTTCATGAGTGTTCTTAGGGTTGCCAATTAGTTCAAGGTCTAACATATTTGTGGGGTCTGCAGGGATGAGGAGTTATGTAGACCATTCCTTGGTGATCTCTTCAAGTTCCTCCTCTGTGAGATTTTAGTATGATTGAAGATCTTCTTTGTGCTCATCTACACACACGGTGATATAACTAAAGTGTCAATCTGCACAGAACTTCATGAGGGGTTGGAACTGATGCAGGGTGTTCAACGTCATTTCAGGGACAACTTCAATAGCCCTCTTCAGTTGGAGATAATATGTATGAAAGACCGTGTTAAACTTCCACTATTTTCCCATATCGCTCGAGTACCAAATCATGTTGAACTTCATAGCGAGCGGCTTGAACGGTTCGATGTCCGGGAAGATCGCACCTTCCAACATTTCCCAAGTAGTATATGCAATGAGGATCATGATCCAACTAAAGTGGAACTCTTAGCCCTGATATTGAGCTTTGCAACAGTCTAATTCCAGCTAGTTTACCAAGTACTTCGCCCAGTTCATCTGGATTCCTTCTACACATTTCTCGGCTAGGTCAACAACGGATCCTGTGACTTGTGTAGGTCGGTTCTTCCTCAATAGCTTCCATGTGATTAGCTGGCAGGACAACCGCACCATGTCGTTCTGGATGGAAGCTACCTTGTAGCCTCGCATTCCCTCTTCTACATTGTCATAAGTGTCCTTAATTCTCTGTGCCAGGGTGTGATCGGAAGCCTTCCCTAGGTAGAAGTCTTGCGGGTCGGGTCCTTGCATTCTCATTCAGGTGATCCTATGGATCAGTGTCAGATCAACTGTGATGCATCTATATAGCCATAGATGGCCTCCATGTTAACATGAGAGTAGAATATTAACACACGCGATAACCTCCTGGTGGCTTCCAAAGTGTGGGATCTTCATGAAATTGAAGAGTGTGGACTGTACGAGGTTCATATTCCATGGCTAGGAGATTATTTCCGAGTTCTTTCCCTTCGTCCTGGTCAGATATTTGTAAGGAGAAAGCATGCTATAATTCTTGCGGTCACCTAGGTTGAAGTCATTGAACTTCAACATTGTGATCTTATCTTGCTGCGTTCTGACTACACGTATCCCCTTGGGAGGTATGCAATAACCATGGTGTAATCAAATTCCCTCAGGACACTATCATGACTCACAGCGCCGGCCAGAGGTGGGATGTATTCAGGTAAGATGGTCGAGATTAAATTTGTGTTTGCTAGATCATTTTTGTGCTTGGTTCGCTTCTCTGTTGTCAGTCAAGATGGTCTGGATCTGCAAGCAATCGACAGAGAGTCTTACACTCCTCATGTCGATGAATCTTGAACTCCTATGGACATCACTCTCTCGGACATCATATCAATTAAAAATTCCTCAACTAACTTCTCCACAACACTGAGCTCGTCTGACATGTACATTCTCGATCGGAAAACTCAGGTGGATGGATGAGTGATCAAATAAAAAGAATAAGTGTTGATCTTACTAAGCGCAACATGGTAGAAATGGGTTCTCTTTTTATCTATGATACAATTCAAAAAAGTTTTCTCTGTGAAACAATTGATGGACTAAGTAGACACGATGTAACGAATATTTCCAATGGATAAGAAGTTTTCCATCAATGCAGTTATGTCCGTTGCAACGCGGTCCCAATGGTCCGATGGTGAGATTTCTGGTCATAACTATTGTTCTAACCATTCTGGAACATTGTTCCAACGATTATAATTCTTCCAATGGTCATATCGCTTCACCATGGCGAAGTGCCACAAGGCGTTGTTCTGATATCCAAACGAAGTTCCAATTTTGCAAATCTTCCTTCCACAAAGTTCCCTCTAGGTCCTTCTGTAACTTTTTGATATTTTCTCTCTTCTTATTGATTTTTCTAGCCTTCTTCTTGATATTCCTCTTTCCATTTTGATTCTTGTCTTTTTTTGGCATAGCAGCTTCACGTTGTAGGGATTCTTTCATAAGATTAGAGAGTAATATTGCTTCACTATCTGCGGTAGGTTCTCTACTTGTCCGTGAATCTTCTTGTGTTCCTTCAACTTCATGATCCAAGTTTTTGTTTCTAAGTAGCTTCAATCTGTTCTCCTATTCTACAATCAAGTGTGTTATCCTCCTAGTCATTAAATCTTTTAATTCCTTCTTTTTCTGTTCTAGGGCCTCCTCTTCTTTCTTTTGGTATGATCTTTCTTGATCCATGTTTTTCCTAATAACATACTAAATGGAGCATTGTTCTCAATAAATCTAACAAACTCAAAATCTTCCTCTGCCAAAGCTCCATGAGTACTCATAGATACCTGGGTGAGTCTTTCACATAGGGTTATCAACTTTCCCCTGAATAATCCTATTCCTCCCAATGAAGGAAGCGTACCAGGATTTCCTAAAGCTTCCCAAGTTCTCTCTGTCGTGATATTTACCTGTGTTTCCTCATCCAAAATATAGTCTATGTATAAGTCTCCTATTCTTTCTTCTATGCATTCTTTTTATTTGAATATCTCTGATAAGTTGATATCTCTGTGATCATTTAGGGTTTCTTTCATTTGCAGTAGTACAGTCTCAGATTCTATCTAGGGTTTTGCCATGGTCTCAATTTCATGACCTTCCTCAAGGTTTTATTGTCTCATATTCATTCTGTCAAGATTAGAAATCATTCTAGCGCAATCTAAAACTTCATGGTCCATAGCTTTACAACAAAGAAAACTAGGTCTTCTTCCAGGGAATTCCTTAGCAAGATGTCTCGGTCTTCTGCAACTGTAACAAAGGGTTAATCCTTTTTTTTTCTTAAATGATCCCCAACCTTTCCTGTACTGCACACTAGGATGAGAGTAGCTAACCTGCAAAAAAATCTTTCTAGGATCCTGCAACCATTTGTTAGTCCAAACATTCTTTCTATGCATATGAATAACATATCTTTCATTATTTCTATCATATCTACTCATATCAAACCTTCTCTCTTCCAGTTGTTCCCTAGCTTTTAGACTAGGATAACATTTATCAAACATACCTAGATCCATACTCTTGAAACAAAAATTTCCACTAATCTTACTTTCAACAGAGTGCAAAGCTTCCAGATCTAAAAATTTTCACTATTCTTACCTTTATTAGAGCACAAAGCTTCGAGATCTTACCTCTTTTCTTCGGATCTGACTTTTCTTATTAGCACAAAGCTTTACAGGTCAAGTAGAATACTACGCAGTAAGGAAATAGATCTACGCATAGAGATTTCTTTCTTTCCTTTAGCTCCCAACAATCACAGTTTCAATTCCCGACAAGGAAACCATTTGTTGGCACATGGGAAGACCCAAGGTTCAACGCTACAACAACGCACCAAACAAATCCTAACTACCAACCCTTTTGGGAACACCTATGAAGAAGATGAAGTCTCACCCGAGGTAGAGGCAAGGGTGGTTGCAAGACTCCAGTGTCTGCAACCTTAGCTGGGACACAGATTTGTGATTGTAACACCTCAACATTGCACTTAGGAGTTACATTTTGTTAATATTCAGCCTTAGTTTACAACGCAACTAAGACCTAACAACATATCAACACAGTATTTATACAGATCCAATAGATTCAAGTACTAATCATACCAACATAGATTAGATCTCACATTTATTCACATTATTCAACACTAAGCTACCATATTAGATCCTTCTAAGCATACATTAGTGCACTGACATTCAATCACATGGACAAGAGAACAACCATAAAGAACATAGCAACCAAAATGCATGATATACGTGGTTCACCCCCACCCTGGGGCTATGTCCACCAAATCTACTTCATTATTTCTTTATGTCAGTCTTCTACATGCACAAATCCATGATATCTTACTCTGTAGAGGACAGGAGATCTGTGCACCACGCTAGATCCTCCTTCCTTGAAGTACAACACAAATCCTTCCACAGTCTCTTACAATCACTTGCACTTAGCTCTGCAATTCTCACACAGTATGCACAAAGCCATTACAATTACCACTTTCACTTAGCAATTAACACTTAGCACTTAGCATCACACATGGTTCCCTCCTTCGATCACATAGATCGAACTACTTCCTACATCACCTAGATTTCTATTTATACATTACAAAATGGGCCTAAAGATGGATAAATCCATGGGCCGACATCCCCATTCCTGTTACATAATTCCAAAACCCAAAAATACCTAACAAGGGGCCAATATCCCATGATTTATGCTTCGACTTGCGCTCCATCTTCGACAGCCTGTCGAAGTCCCAAAAGTAGGTCAAACATGACCAAGGATTCTCAAAACTTGGTTAAGGGCCAACACAAGTCTACATAGGGAAATGTAAAAAGGCCTTATTTGCAAGATTTCATGGGGTGAGGCAAATATTTCTATAACACTTGGTGTAACCATGAGGAGAACCTCTCTTTTTTGCAAAAATTACATCAAAATCAATCATAAAAAATTGGTGCATTCATAAATTTTATCTTATTGTGAATTTGTTTTCTTCTAGTAGATGTAAATTTGGAAAAATGTTATCTCATATGATTTTACTTTGCTAACCCTAATAGAGCGTAGATATACACTATATATATTCTTTATAATTGAATGACCCAGTCACATGCAATATCATTTAGTCCCACTCGAAATTCATTTCTTCGTCTCCATTCCTTGATTCCTTTTTACTTCATTCTTGCATAAAAAAATGTGATATTACATTGCCTAGCCTTGCCTTGTCATTTCCTTTCTATTTCTTTTCCATGACTTTCCTTGCCTTTCCTTGCCATGTATAACATTTCCTTGTCTTTCATTTCCTTGCCTCTCCTTTCCTTTCCATTCCATACCTTTCCTTTTCGTGCATTTCCTTTCCTTCCCATGCCTTGCATTGTCATGCCTTCCTTGCCATGTATAGCCTTTTCATGTACAGGTCGAGGTTTAGGCAAGGTCTGGATCTAGGTCTAGGTGTAGGCCATGGTCTAGATCATGGTCATGGTGTAGGTGTTGGTTTAGGTCATGGTTTAGGTATAGGTATAGGTATTTCCAATCCTTTCATTGCCTTGGCTTTCCACATCTAGCCTTGCAATGCCTCTCATTGATTTGCATTACATTGCCTTGCCATTGCCTTGCCTTGCATTTTCTTTCCTTAGAAGTATACCTAGACATAGACCTATACCATGTCATAGATATATACCTAGACCTATGCCTATACCTAGAATTTTCCTTTCCTTACCATGTCTATCGTTTATTTTCCTTGCATTGCATTACCTTTCCTTTCCTTTCTATTTCCTTGCATTTCCTTTCCTTTCCTTTTCCATTACCTTTCTTTGCATTGTCTTACCTGAGTCTAGTTCTAGGTCATGGTATATGTATTGGTCATGCTATAGGTATAGGTATAGGTATAGTTCATGGTCTAGGTCTAGGTCTAGGTCATGGTCTAGGTTATGGTCTAGGTCAAGGTCATGGTATAGTTCTAGGTCTTGGTCTTGCCATGGATTTACATACCTTGAATTTCCATGCCTAGCCTTGAATTTCCTTGCATTTCCTTTCCTTGTATTCACATTTCCTTTCCTTTCATTTCCTTGACTTAGACCTATACCTAGACCTATACCTTTTCTTTCCATGTATTTCCTTGCCATGTCTATCCTTGGTTTGCCTTGGATTGCATTTACTTTCCTTTCCTTTCCTTGAATTTCCATTTCCTTTCCTTTCCTTTCCATTTCCTTGAGTTACCATGCCTTGCCTTCTTATGTATAGCCTTTCCATGGATTTCCTTTCCATGTATAGCCTTTCCATGTCTAGGTCTAGGTATAAATATAGGAAATGTCTAGCCTTGCCATGCCTTTCCTTGAATTTCCTTGCCTTCTCTTTTCTTGAATATCCTTTCCATGAATATCCTTGTCTTTCCTTTCTTTTCCTTTCCATTTCCAAATCAAAACTAGTTCCTTAGTGTTGAATCTTTAGGATGCCATGATTTTTTTTTGTGTAAATTTAACTTTTTTTGCAAATAATCATGAAAATATATCAAACCATATTCATATAATACATGAAGACCATAATAACATATAGTCATTGACTAAAGCAACAAGGGTGTTACATGGAAAATTCTAGTAGCCATAATAAAAATTAGTTAACCTATTTCCCATTATTACAAAATATAATCCCTTTAAATCCTCACACATATCTCTCATATATCTTAGATAAGATATTCCAACCAAATCTCCATGATCTTTTCCTTGGAATGGACTTGAATTATCTCCTCAAATATTGAAATGGTGGAGAAAGTATTCGAGAAGTCCTTTGAATTAATCCTTCTCATATTCCTACACATTACAAAGCTCACACATATTTGAGATATATATGAAAACATGTTGATTTTATAACATTTAATCACAAATTCCTTTTAAATACTAAAATGAATAAAGTGGAGAACAATAAGGTGAAACCCAAATATATTTATGGAAATGATATCGTGAAAGGTTAATGGGGCGATGACATGTGAAGAAGGATGAAGGGAAAGGTGGATGCGAATAAGACATTTTTGAGCCCCAACATACCCCCCAACTTAACTTGTTACATGTCCTCATGCAACCATGCATGGATCTTCTTAATAAATTTTGGCATCTGAATGTTGGCTTTGAGTGATGATAATGAATGTTTCCAAGATGGGCTTTACATAAGTAACAACTGACATTTTTCGTATGGTTGGTTCTTGTGTGACAACCATGAATATAAAGAATGTTGGTTCTTGTGTTAACAACATTCATTTCATTACTTGTTCTCTTGCTGTTATGATAATAATTTGCCCATATTTTTACTGGAAAATGCATGCTATCAATGTGCATAAGGAAAACATCACTGAGTATAAGAAATCCCCTTTTTTTTGTATATTTGTGAATCATGCCAATATGTATATGAGTGCTTTTGAAGTAAAGTGCAACATAGTATCGTTGGAAAATAAATGTTCATAAATGGTAAATGAAACGAAAAATGGAATGATGGTAGTGGAAAAGTGGAGTGATGATAGTGAATAAAGTCCCGTACCCCCCAACTTAACTTTTTGCATGTTCTCATGCAACATGGCATAAGTCGTAGAAGTGAAAAAGGAAAGGGAACTTAATGAGGGAATTTTCCAAATTATTCATTGCTAGCAGTTGAGGAATTACATGATTAAAGTTTAGAAAATAACATACCTCCACTTACCCAAAATGTTGATGAACTATGCAATAGGAATATGGCTGATGCGGCTGGTAGATCATGGAAGATGTCACTGCTATAGGATCATATGGAAAGTGACTATTGCTGTAGCTGCGACTGTTATCAGTGGGATCAGAGAATGTGAAGTGGAGGGATCTGAACTGCTGCTGAATGAATCATGGAAAAGAGAAAGTGTGAAAGTGGAACTGTGGTAGTCTAATATGGCAGAAGTCATGCTATTATAACTACTGATAGAGTCATGAAAAGTGTATAGTCTTCACTCGCTCCTAAACCTGATGGTACAATTCTAATCATGCGAATGAATGTGTCGATGTCGAGCATGAAACAAAGTCATTGGATTACCGACCAATGATGAATGTCGTTAACCAATGTGAGGCAACTCACCATTGATGTCAATGAGTGCCAACGTACCTGAGTACATCTGACGAAGTGCGAATGAATAAGATGATGTCGAGCAACTTGCAATATCTGACGATCAAGGGACATTGATGTATTCCCATGATTGTCAGCGAGAGAACTTGCCATTAAGGAATGCAAGTCTCTAGGTACTAAAAATGGACTCTAGTCTATATCCCAGATAAGGTGTTGAGGTTGATGGGGCAAGACTTGTTGAAAGGTGGGCCTTAAGGAATCCCACATCAGTCAACGCGAGTTCCGATAAAAAGAGTGGTAGGACTATATATGAAAAGATCTTAGTAGTAACATTGTTTACGGAAAGGCAATGTAGTCATGGAAAGGGAGCCAGATAGTTTTATTGACAAGGTAAGATGGAAGGGAAAAAGAGGGAAAAAATGAACTGAAAAAGGATAAAGGAATGTATGCAACTCAGAAAGGTAGGCATGCATGAATTCGTGAAGGATAAGGAAATGGAAAATGGGCTTCAAGACATGGATGACCAATATGCTTTGAATGAGTAATGGGAGGCAAGAAGTCATAATGCAAAATGGTGTTTTTGGGAATGTGTGTCGTGTAACAACAAACATCAGGACGTGTAAAAAGTTTATGTGTGACAACAAGCGTTTATGATGTTTATGATGAGTAACAACGCCTTCAAGCGGTCTATCAAAGCATGTTTATCAAAAGTTTTGTGATTCTTGAAAAATCACTGCAGTAGTAGAAGGAATCGCCTTCAAACCTAAAAAAAAATGTGAGTACTAATCCTGCAAGAAGACGTGTGAGAAGTTCGAAAAAGAAAACATAACATGCAGGAAGAAATATGAATGCGGCAAAGGAAAAATAAAATGCGTGTTTGTACCTATTGCCTACGCGCTTGGGTTCGTTATTGACTGCTTTGTGAAGTGGATCAAGAAAACAAATTAACATTAAGCGTAAAAACATGTTTCGATTATTGTTTTCAGGAAATAGATGTCCATTTTTAATTTTTGACAATGTTTTTGATTTTTATACTTTTGATTTTAACTCATAATAATAAAAAAACATCTAAAGAGTAAAGAATGAAAATATAGTAATGAACATGATGTCAAGAGCATCCGACCCATCCGAATGAATCCTGTGCATAGCATGGCAAACCCTTAACTAATTTTCATTTCATCGCTTGTGAAATCGCCAATGCCAAGACAAGTTTGTAGTGGGGAGTAATATGCAAAATAAAATCAAGCAAGCAAATTTTTATATTTGTTGATTTGTTTTTAAATTGCAATGGGCAAATCACACAA
>ML779963.1:260810-275633 GCA_009831015.1 Picea engelmannii
TTTTTTTTCATTTCACAATTTTCAATCTCTGTGCAATCCAAGTAAATAAGAATTTTAGGTTAAAAAATTGTTGTAAATGAGAAGATGAATCTGCTCTATCTCCACAAGTTGATAGTCACTTTTCCACATGCTCAAAGGGTAGAGGGACAAAGCAATGTCTTCCATCATGAACAACCTACTATATTCTCCTTCTTGACAATGGTTGCTTGGCAACTGGTCGTACTCAGCAGTTTTAGAACCATTTCCTGCACCAAGGAACACTACAGCAAAATATTTCATTCACACAAGAATAATAAACTACACATCAAAACCATAAATTTTAAATATCAATCTATTGGTTGATGAATAACATGTCATCGCATGCATCTCCTTGGGTGATCTTCCACAATGTGCCTTCCGAGTAGCAAAGGCATCAAATCCTTCCCAACTCGGATCCATGCCACTAAATGAAATCAAATCATGCAACTAGATTCAACTCTTATTTAAACAAGTAGCGAGACAAACAATGTTTTACCTACACCACTACCACTAATGCGTCTGGGAATCAGCTGCAGCATAGTCTAACATTATTTCCACCATTCAGTATGCAAGGTCAAATATCAAATTCAATGGTAAAAATCATTTGCAACTACTGTTTGGATGGGACCGAACCCAAAACCACATTGTTTTGAATGGATTGAATGAGAGAAAGGGAATGACTAAAGGTTGTTCATGGTCTTACCTTCCAAGGGTTCTAGTGGCGCCTAAGTTCATTCAAATGGCCACTAATCTTTCCTCCAACCTGGGTATATGTGTTGCCCGTGAATTGTAAGATCTGAATTTTGGCCTTATCGATCTATGCTCTGGCACTTCGGCAGTGGGCATGCCAGCTGAGAATGCCTTTGTTAGCGAATTTGATGCTTCAACTGTCATTGTTTGGAGTTCGACATTGTTCTCTGCCTCGACAACCTCAATGGATCTCTTTGTTTAATCACCTCCAAGCTGTGATCATTCCTGAATCTGTTGACAACAAGTAAGACAACCTTCACGGCTTCTATGAAAACTTATTTCAGTTGTCACAGTATTGAAAATCCAGCTATGATGGGTAAGATCTCCTCTCATCCATTGATTTTCAATTGATGGGTAAAATCCCACTTGTTGTTTGTTGTCAACTTGGAATGGGTGATTTGAACTGCATACCGGTGAGGTGAAGTACGTGATCAATAACTTGTCCTTGATCACTTTAGCCAAAGGAGCCAGGCCATTAATGGTACAACTTGCATTTGAAACGACGTTCAAATCAGATTTGGTGCTCATTGACTAAGGCCACCTTCCCTGCCAATCTTCTCTATAATTCAACCCCTTCTTCTCTGTTTTGCCTTCCATTGAAGATGTTTCAACCCTCCTAAGGGAAACCATAAAATACAGGAACAACTTCACATGCAAGGAATTATATATGTCGTGTTGTTGGTTTTAAGTCGCTCCCTACCGCTGTTGTGGAATTTCAATAACCCCAACAACAAACATAGCGCATCCTTGCTAAGATAACAAATTTTTTTTAGCGCCTGCCTTCGAGTGAGTAGATTCTTTCTATTTGTCGGTGAAGACACCTGTGGATTCGCCCCATGGTATTTCCTCAGGATTTCTGCAACTGAAAACATCGACACGTTTTTCTCCAAAGAGTAAAGTTTTCGAATCTTGATCCTAAATTCAGTATGCTTCCATTGGTCGTGGACGCTGTCATACGTGAACACATAAGTCATATAATCGGTAGAAATGAACGGGTCATTCACCGCTGCGAACACAATATCATCGCGAGTTAGAACCACATGGGAGATGAACCTTCCAATTCGGCCAAAACCAGGTCTGATTTCATTAATTTACTTCCAAAACAAAGCATTCACAACCACTGCGGCAGCAGCTGCGCTAGCTGCACTTGAGCCAAGACCACTTCCCAAAGGCAGACCTTTTTGAAGAGCCAGTGATAAGCCCACCGACCTAACTCCCAACAATTCCATTGTTGCTTTGGCTGCGATTCCAGCACAATTCTTCACTGGTTGAGACTGAGTTGATTATTGTCCCCATCGATAAAAGAAATCAAAATCTTGCCAGGCTCCACATCCTCATTCACCTCTGCACTGACATGATCTCCAAGTCCCTCAACAGCAAAACCTAGAAAGTTAAATCTTGGTCCAAGATTAGCTATTGTTGCAGGAGCAAACGCTTTAACGGACTGAAGTACAGGGGTCGGTTCAAACTGGCTCACCTGTTTCAGACTTACTTGTTGTACATTGCACCAGAAATTGACGACATGGGATAGGTGCCCACGTGAGGATTTGTTTTTGAATCTACCCAATCCATAACAAGAGAATCTCTAGCTCGGTTACCACAGAGGTGGTGGTGTCTACAGCAAGAATAAAAAAATTAATTGTACTTTTGCTATTCTGGGCACCTGTGAAGTAGTAATTTTGTGTTTCAGCATCTCACAGCTTCTTCAAGACAGGGACATATGATGCATTTAGCCAGTGTCATCTGATCTCCCAACTACCTTGTAATAGAATTCACACTTATCATCTCTTCTTTGAAATTCAATCCTGCTGTCACACTTCGTCTTGCAATTTCGTCTTTCTCGTGATGGAAAACATCAGGATTTGGCTGCCTCTCGTGACCGAAAAACAATACGAATAATATGAAGAAAAAGCCTCCAAGAGTTGCCCATCATGGCCAAAATCAAACTGTCTCATTGCAAATCAAATCATTTTGTTAGAAATACATATCTTTTTCTATTTTGGGGAGTGCAACTAACCTGATAGGGAGGCTGATGGTTTAGCCAATCATCCAGAACCATCACAAAAAATAAGCAACAATATAATAACTTAACCCCAATAAAGCATGTGGATGGGCAGAAAAATTAGGTAAGGAAATCCATTTAAATTTCCTAGAAATATTATCACTGAGATCTTGGTGAAAATTTGTTTGCAGTCAACATCGCCACGAAAAAAAATCCACAGCTACCCGCAAGAAAATTCTCATCATATCTTGAGTAGAACATGATTGTTGTTATCTTGGTTGGGTGAGTTCAAAAACTAGCATCTATAGGTTATGAAACCAGTGTGGTTGGTCGATGAGTCCTGGCTTGAACTGAATGCAACAGAACCATGGGAGAAAGTGCTATCATCCCTAATCCAGAATCGTATGCGCTTAGGCAATGTTTCTTTGGCTAACAGAAACAACATTGAATTTAAGTTTGGCAATAAGTATAAAGATCCAATGTTTTATTCTTGATTTGATTTTCTATTGCTTTTGCAAGTTTTGGCATGAAAGGATGAATGCTAGCGGGGAAATTACATTTGTAAGTTTCTCATTTAACTGTTGTTGTGGGTTGCGGGTTTATGAAAGAGATGGCATGACCGCTACTTAAACCAGGGATTGATACTGTTTCATCTTGGAGTTTCATCTTGTAAGAGTGCAAACAATCATTCGCATGGATTCTCAGACTAGTTCTAATGTTTGGTTTTGTTTTATTTGCAGGTCCGAATTCAAGGTGTTATTTGCAGGTTTATGAAGGCGAGAAAATGCAATTCAATAAGTGGGACACACAGTTTCAGCCATTTGTTTCGGCGCATAGTCATTATTTCAGCATGTAAGGACAATTGCATCCACTGTTTTGTCATAGAAACACTCAAAACTTCAACTTACAAAAATGTTTTTTTTAGCAAATCGAGAAAAAAATGATTTGCAAATTAACCATAAAATCAATTACGCATATTGCAAACCATTAATTTCTTTATTCCTAAAATTAATCTAAGTCATCCCTATTTTCTCATCCTCTCAATCGCACGGAGCGCGAATGAGAGCATACTTATTCTAGGTGAAAACAAAACTGAAAAATCTACCTACTTTATGCTAATTAGAATTAAAAATTAGTTACGTGTAATTAAATTTCCAGTGTAGCCACCCACATAGCAGTAACAACAATATGTTCAGTGGCAATTTATCGAATGAAAAGTGGAAATATACGAGAGTGAATGAATCTAGTCGCTGTAACGGAAAACTAACTAAGTAAAAACAAAAAGACTGATCTAATTGAGTAGTTACCTGGAAACATTGTTCAATAAGGCTTTCGTAGGTGCAATTTTCCTCAATCAGATCATGCTGTAACTCCTCTTCATCTTCCTTGATTTCCTGCTCGAATGATTGTTCATCATCAGATATGTAGGATTCTTCAGATGTTGAATCTTCAATTGTTTTTGGAGGAGTATTTGAATCTTTGATCCTTGTCAAGATCTCCCCTTCCAAGGAAGAGGAGATCATGACGTCTGCTAGGCTCTGAGTGAGTAGTTCCAAGCAATGGCGCCAAAATGTTAGGGGGAAATATTGTCATTTAATTCCGTTGTAGTATTTTCCCAACTATTTAATTTGTCAATCCGAGGTTCGTAGGCTTATGAAGCACACGCACTATATATGTAGGACTGAAATAGAAGTAATCTAACCTAAATTACTGAAATGAAAGTAATCTAGGAAAGCAGGAAACATTAATTTAGGGAAGCAGGAAATTGCATAAAGGAAAAGCAATACAACATGTGAAGAGTTAACGACAAATAACATATGTGAGCTCACACAATAAAGCTATCTTGAATTACATAACAATAATCAAGTGGCAATCCTGAAAGCATAACAATGAAAGAATATGAATCAAAGCTAAGAATCCCTTTCTCTTTTGAATCCTAATGACTACTCTAATTCTAATTACATCCTAATTGAATTCTCATGAAGAGAGAGCACTCTCTTTTATACATGAGAGCCTTGAAGATAAGCTAACCATCTCATTATTACAGATCCACTATTCTCTCAACCTATTTCCCATTATTACAAAATATAATCCCTTTAAATCCTCACACATATCTCTCATATATCTTAGATAAGATATTCCAACCAAATCTCCATGATCTTCTCCTTGGAATGAACTTGAATTATCTCCCCAAATATTGAAATGGTGGAGGAAGTATTCGAGAAGTCCTTTGAATTAATCCTTCTCATATTCCTACACATTACAAAGCTCACACATATTTGAGATATATATGAAAATATGTTGATTTTCTAACATTTAATCACAAATTCCTTTTAAATACTAAAATGAATAAAGTGCAGAACAATAAGGTGAAACCCAAGTATATTTATGGAAATGATATCGTGAAAGGTTAATGGGGCGATGAAATGTGAAGAAGGATGAAGGGAAAGGTGGATGAGAATAGGACATTTCTGAGCCCCAACATCATGAAAGTATGGGATTAAACCTATATGTTTTTTTCGAAGATGGACCTTATTCCCCCAGACCAAATTGTCAGCATGTCCTTGAATGGATTGAGGAGGAGAGTTGAAACTCACCATAAAATTATAAATGGGCCTTAGATGGATGAGCTATCGATTGAATTATACTTATGGCACTAGTTTACAACTAGGAGTACCCTTTGGCTATCATTTTGTTTCCTAGAAAACTATTTGATCGAGGATGTATGGAACTAGGGTTTTGCCTAGTGAAGCACAATGCAATTTCTGAACAAGGCGTTAATTTTGAGGAACATTGAGTTAGGTTATTGTGGGTAGCATGGTCTCCTGGGACTTAGAAAAATAGACATGCGAGAGCTTACAAAACTAATTTATGTCACTCTTTTTGTATTGTATTCCCTCAGACCAAATTGTCAACATGTCCCTGAATGACTTGAGTAGGAAAGATACAACTTGCCATAAAACTCTAATGAATCCTTGGATGGATGAACCATCGATTCCATTGGAATCAAGGCACCATGTTATAGCTAGGGGTATCCCTCATCTATCATTAGGTTTCCAAAATAAACATTTGTTGGAGGATCTCCGGATCTAGGGTTTTTCGTATGAAGGCATAGTGCAAATTTTGAACAAAGGATAGATTTTGAAGAACAATGAATCAGGCAATTGTGGGTAGTGTGGTCAGGTGGGCCTTGGAAAAATAAACACATGGGATCTTACATAAATAATTTATGCTATTTTTTTTATATTTTATTCCCCTTGAACAAATTTATAGCATGTATTTGAATGGATTGAGTAGGCGAGTTTCAAGTCACCATAAAAATCTAACCTGTAATATTCTTGCTAAGCATTTTTGGGTCTTTCCTTCTAGTTTGTTGTGTAATCAATATTATAATTCCCCTTTCCCTTTTGGACAATGGTTACTATAGTAATTTTTATTTGTTTCTAGTATATTGTTTCTTATATAGTGGGACCTCTTATAGAGAACATTTGAAAAAACAATTGATAATATGGAGTATAAAAATAAGATATGAAATCATACAATCAATGAGGAAAAAGTCTAGCTATTAGTAACTCTATTTCTGGGCATGATATTTGAGTGAAAACATATTACATCATTACCTCATTTTACAACAAAAAATAACCAACTTTCTAACCTTTTATTTTATTTTGTGTTGTCTGAATATGTGAGTATACAACAATGGAAAGAGTGGGGATGAGCCTGTAGATGAGAATAATGCAGGAGAAAAGAATTATAAGGAATAATTCCAGCCAAGAAGCAAGATACGCAAACCTAGCCCGTATAAAAATCTTCCAAAAATGTAACACATCCTTCCCATAGTCAAATCGATCCCAATAAATAAGAATGTGGTCTAGAGATGAGGGGCGACCCCTTTTAATATTTAGTCTCTTGTAAATAACACCTTCCCACACAAAGATATCATCCAATAGAAGATAAATTGAGCTGATGGTGAGCATCTCGATCTCAAGAATGAATAATGGTCTCAACCAATAATAGAATACATCCAACAAGTGAATGATGCCTCTGACAATCAATAAATGCACCCATCAATAGTTATTCAATTTCATTGCCTTGCCTTTTCCATTTCCTTTCCTTGTCTTTTCCATTTCCTTTCCTTGCATTATCTTACCTAGGTCTAGGTATAGGTCATGGTATAGGTATTAGTCATGCTATAGGTCTAGGTATAGGTATAGCTCATGGTCTAGATCATGGTCTAGGTTTAGGTATAGGTCATGGTCTAGGTCATGGTCTAGGTGAACGTCATGGTCTAGGTCTAGGTCATGGTATTTCCATGGCTTTCCTTGACTTATACCTAGACCTAGACCTAGACCTATACCTAGATCTAGATCATGACATATACCTATACCTATACCTAGACCTAGACCTTTCCTTGCCATGTCTATCCTTGGTTTTCCTTGGATTGCATTTCCTTGCCTTACCTTTCCTTGCCATTTTGTTTCCTTTCCTTTCCATTTCCTTGCCATTGCCTTGAGTTATCATGCCTTTCCTTGCTATGCATATCCTTTCCATGACTTTCCTTTCCATGTCTAGGTCTAGGTATAAATATAGGCAATGTCTAGTCTTTCCATGCCTTTCCTTGACTTTTCTTGCCTTCTCTTGTCTTGAATTTCCTTTCCATGACTAGCCTTGCCTTTCCTTTCTTTTCCTTTCCATTTCCCAATCAAAACTAGTTCCTTAGTGTTGAATATTGAGGATGCCATGGGTGTTTTTGGTATAAATTTAAACAAAATTGCAGCTAATCATGAAAATCAATCAAACCATATTCATATAATACATGAAGGCCACAATAACATACATTCATCGACTAAATAAACAAATATGTTACATGGAAAATTCGAGAAGCCATAATAAAAAGTAGTCATCATAAAAAAGAAACATGTCACATATGGAAAAGGTAGAGATAATATAAATTCTTAAACCATGTAAGAAGTTTTACAAGTTATTCACATGTCAAATATTTGCTTTGGTAGAGTTATATTCACTTTTGCTTTGTCAATGATAGGGTGAAGCTAGAATTTTCATATTATGCAAGAAACAAGGTTTCTTGCATGGGAATAAAAGTTAGATATCAAAATATATGCATAGAAAAAATTCCAATTCCCTCGGTTAACCTCTAGATTACTCAATAACTTATTTGTCACAATACAGTTCCTTTTTGGTGGTTTTTTGTTGGTATTATTGTCATGAAAGGATGGGATTCAACCTGTATGGTTTTTTCGAAGATGGAAATTATGCCCCCAGATCAAATTTTCAACATGTCCCCGAATGGATTGAGGAGGAGAGTTGCAACTCACCATAAAATTATAATCGGGCCTCAGATGGATGAGCTATCGATTTCATTATACTTGTGGCACCAGGTTACAACTAGGGGTACCCATCGACTATCATTATGTTTCTTGGAAAAATATTTGTTGGAGGATCTATGGAAAACTCATTTATCCTATTTGGTTTAGATTTTATGCCCCTTGACCAAATTTCCAACATGTCCTTGAATAGCTTGAGGAGGCGAGTTGCGAGTCTCCATAAAAATATAACTTGTAATATTCTTGCTAAGGATTTTTGGGTTTTTCCTTCTAGTTTTTTGTGTAATCAATATTATAATTCCCCTTTTCATTTTGGATAATGGTTACTGTAGTAAATTGTATGTGTTGCTTGTATATTGTTTCTTACATAGTGGGACATCTTATAGAGAACACTTGACAAAGAAATTTATAGTATGGAGTATAAAAATAAGATATTCAATTATCCAATCAATGAGGAACAATTTTGGATGTTATTAACTTTCTAGGCATGATATTTGAGTGAAAACATATTACAACAATACCTCATTTTACAACAACAAATAACAAACTTTCTGACCTTTTATTTTAGTGTGTATTGTTTGAATATGTGAGTATACAATAGTGGAAAGAGTGGGGATGAGCCTGTAGATGAGAATAATGCAAGGACAAAGAAACATAAGGAATAATTCCATCCAAGAAGAAAGATACTCGACCTAGCCCTTAGAAAACCCTTCCATAGAGGTAACACGTCATTCCCACAGTCAAATCGATCCCAACAAATAATAATGTGGTATAGAAATGAGGGGAAACCCCTTTTAATATTCAAACTCCAATTAATAACACCTTCCCATGTAGATATATCATCCAATAAAAGATAAATCAATCCAATGGTGAGCAACTCGATCTCAAGGATGAATAATGGTCTCAACCAAGAATAGAATATGTCCAACAAGGGAATGATACCTCCGACAATCAAGAAGTACACCGAAGAATAGTTATTTGACCTCTCCACAACATAAAATATGCCTAGCATGTACAAATTATCCCTTACTACTAAAAATCGACCTCGATCAGGAGGTCCAGTGCTAAGAAACTCGGCTTCCTTTAAGCCAAACTCAACCACAAACTATAGATTTATACCACTACAAATAAAACTTAGTCATAGAAGAAGATCCTTGCTGCCACGGAAGATATATTCACCCACATTGAAGCACCATGAATAAATATAAGTGATCTCTTCTAAAAAATGACTAACTAGGGTGGATTTGTTTCACCACCAAAGCCAATCTTAGAAAATACTCCTAGGGTTTCCATCCCAAGAGTTCCCAAAACCATAATGAGCTCTTTCAATGAGAAATTAGAAATTACCAAGGCTTGAATGAGAGAGGGCATCCTCTTTTTTCCTTTTTATCCATTCGTTGACTCTTTTGTGACCTTTTTACCTTTTAATGAATTTAAGTGACTTGCATACTCCTCCTAAGTCACTTTTGGTGGTTTTTCCATTTTCCCCTTTTAATTATCTAATGTCATTTTTGTTAGGAACTTTTCCCCTTAGGACATTAAATAATTAATTAATTCCATTTTTTAATGACTATATCCTACGAGAATCACTTAGGCTACTTTTTCCATGTCCCATGATCACTCGAAATGAGACATGATGGTCCTCCCTTCCCGTGATTGCTTGTAACCAAGCAATTGCATATTTGAGTGCTACAAAATTTTTTCACTCTCCCAAGTGGCATATTCTGTAGGAAACTCTCTCCATATGAACACATATTCTCTGATTACCCTATTCTGAAGCTTCCTCTCCTGAACCTCCAATATTTCCTTAGGAACTACTACTAGCTGCCCCTCCTCATCCAATGGAGGAAGTTTTGTCGAAGTAGTGATGTGTTGCCCCAATACCTTTTTGAGACATGAGACATGAAACATGTTATGAATCTTACTTCCTTATGGAAAGTCCAAATCATAAGCCACTTCACCAACTCTCTTGACCACCTTGTAAAACTGTGGCTTGAGTTTCTCTGCACCACTCTTCTTGATAGAATATTGTATATATGGGTGCAACCTGAGAAACACAAAGTCCCCTACCTTGAAGGTGTGCTCAACCCCAGGGATGATTTTAAGGATGGAAATTTGTTTTAAAATGCAGAAACCTTGGCGAGTCCTACTAATCCTTCATATGCCAACTATAAATGTTTGGCGATATTTTTGTAAAAATATTCAAATTTCTAAGGATTTTATATAGTTTTTATAAATTTTTGGTGATTTTTAAGGTAAAATAATTTTATCCTATAGAATTTTGGTGAATCATTTTTAAAATAGTGAATCTTGTTTTTGGAAAAACCATGGAAAATTATCCCATGAGCGAAATTTAGCCCCTAAAATCATCCATGCTCAACCCTATTCCTATCTGCATATATCTCTTGTTGATTATGTGTCATCTACATGTTATCCTTAAGAGCCTTAAGAATTTCTTGGCTCTCCTCAATCCAATATTTGGCCTTAGGAGCCCTGTTATCCCCAAACGCCAAGTCTGTAAAATATGGAGCATCATATCCATATAATTATCTAAATGGTGACATCCCAATAGACATATGATAAGTGAGTTTATAACTATGATCATGCAAGTGTAACCACTTAACCCATCCCTTTTGTTGTTCGATCACGTAATTACACAAATACCCCTCTGTCCATTTGTTCATTATCTATGTTTGGCCATATCTTTGTGGGTGGTAACTCATACTAGGAGTCAACTTTGTGTCTACTATCCTAAACAACTCCTACAAAAATGCAGTCAAAAATTAGTTGTCCCTGTCACTAACAATGTTTTTCGACAACCCATGAAGCATGAATATCTCCCTGAAGAATAAATTTTCTACCTGTGCTACCTTGTACTCTAAGGATATGGAAAATAAATGAGAAAACTTGGTCAATCTATTGACCACCACATAAATGAAATATCTTCCCCGTGGCTTCAACAACCCTGTGATAAAGTCCATGGACATCCTCTCCCATTTATTCTTTGGAATGCCTAGTGGATGAAGTAATCTTGCAGGGTGGGTCTACTCTGACTTGTTTTGATGACAAGTCACACACTCCCTCACATGTCTTAATACATCATATTTGAGGCCCTTCCACAAGAACCTCTCTCTGATCTGCCTATATGTTTTGAAATATATTAGATTCCTAGCTAAAGGTGTGTCATGCGTAGCTTTCATAATTTTCTCATTTAATGTGGACTCTAGAACCAAGTATATGCTATCTTTGTATTGGATGATATCATATACCACCTTGTACCTTTCATCCTGCACACTGTTATCCATCACCTCACAAGAAAATTTTCTCTTGGAATACTCCACCAAGAGCTCAGATTTCCAATATGCAGATATCTCCGATAATGAATACATCTCTGGTATCCTAGATAGAGCATTAGAAACTACATTCTTCTTTCCTTTGACATACTCAATATAGAAGTCATAGGCCTATATTTTGCTGACCCATTTTTTCTACCTTTCATTAAGATCCTTTTTCCCTAAGAAATGCCTCAAACTGTTATGATCAGTCTTGACCACAAACTTCCCACATACTAAGTATTGTCTGAATTTTTCTAGTGCATGAATAATGGCGAGCATTTCCTTGTCATAGATGGGATAAAGTATCTCTACAGCAGAGAGATTCCTATTCTTGTATTCAATAAGATGCTTATGTTGCATCAAAACTGCTCCTAGATCCAAACAAGATGCATCACACTCTAACAAAAAGGACTGAGTAAAGTCAGGAAGTACCAAAATGGGGCAATAACTCATCACTTCCTTCATTTTATCAAAGGTCTTCTAGGCCTCTTATTTCCAAAAACAATCCCCTTTCTTTGTTAGATCTGTAAGAGGGGAGGTCAACTAAGAGAATCCCAATACAAACCTCCTATAGTAACTACATATCCCAAGGAACCCTCACAAGTGTGTGAGGTTCTTAGGTGGTGGAAAATCTATAATAGCCTATATTTTCTCTCCGTGAACCTGCACTCCCTGTGCACTGACTACATGCCCCAAGTAGAGAATATATATCATACTGAATTTGCACTTAGATCCCATGGAATATAATGACTACTCCTCCATAATGCTCAGAATCTCCTTCAAGTTCTCCTCCCAGGTCCTACTATATATTAAGAGATCATTGAAAAATATCAATATGAACTTCTACAAATGCTTCCTGAATATATGATTCATGTGTGAATGAAAAGTAGCAGGTGCATTGGTCAATCTAAAAGGCATGAACAAGAAATCATAGTGCCCATAATGGAACCTAAAGGGGGTTTTATAAATTTCCTCCTCACAGACTCTGATATGATGATATTTGGATTAAAGATCAATCTTCGAAAAATACATCACTCCATGCAACACATCTAGCAACTCATCAATCTGGGGTATATGGTACCTATTTTTTATTGTTTTTTTATTCAAGATATTATAATCAATACACATATGGATGATCCCATTTTTATTCTTAACCAATACCAATGAAGAAGCGAAAGGATTGGAATTGGGTATTATGTGTCCTATGTCAAGAAACTCCTTGATTATTTTCTCTTTATCATCTTTGAACTTCTTGTTATTCCTATATGAGGTGGTGATTAATGGTTCCCCCTCACCCCTCAATTTCTATGGTGTGCTCAAAACCTATTTCAGGAGGTATCCATGGAGGTATCTTCCAAAATACATTTTCATTTCTTCTCAATAAATCCTGAATGTATGCATGATAGTTTCTTCTTCCTTCATCATCTATCTAGGATGTAATAAAGAATTGTGTTGCATACGCTACATCTCCATGTATGAATATGGATTCCATCCTTTTTTTTGATAACAATATAGGAACATTATTCACCGTGCCTCATAGGAAAACCTATTTCCCTCCTAGAATGAAGAACTTTATGGTCATCTATTTTTAGTTTGTGATAATGTCCCCCAATGTCTGAATCCACTGAATTCCCAACAGTACATCTAAATCTGCCACATCTACCACATAAAAATATTGTATTAAGGTGTAGATACCAATTGTCAAGGCCAATATAGGAATTTTATTTGTGTAATACACATTAAATCCATCGACCACTGCTACTTAGAAATCCTCAAAGTCCTCTATAGCTACCCATATCCTAGCCACCCAAGCTGCATCAATAAAATTGTGGGTTTCCCCACCATAAATAAAGGCAGTGAATCCATGTTCCCTTATGACTCCTCTAACTATGAAGGTGTTGAATCTCTAAGTACCTGATAATATGGCTATAACAACCTCCTTAGTCTCCTCACAAGGTTTCTCCTCTATCCCCTCCTTCTAATATTTTCCTGCTCCTCCTCCTCATCAGAATTTTAATGTACCTCAATATAATGGGCTTGAACCTTTCCCTGACACCGATGTCTTGTTACCCTTGGATATTTGTAGTGGAAACAAAGGTTATTTATCCTTAGATCGTTCTTTGTTTCCTCATCCAACATTTCCTTACCCATACCTTCCTTCCCAAGATGCTTCTTGTCCTTGCTTTTTTGTGGAATAAATGGTTTGGAAAAAGTTTTTATTTTATGGACTTCACCTTCCATGTCCCTTGTCCTGACAATAACATATCGCAAGGTATCGGGCTTGAAATCCTTTACCCAACCATGAAGTGGATCCAAAAACCCCTCAATGAACAACATCACAAGCCTTTTCTCAAATATGTTTGACACCATCACCGCTAGCTTCTGAAACTTGTGATGTAAGCATATGATGATACTTCTTGTTTGAGTTGTGCTAAATCTATGAAATGTAGCTTTGGATCCATTTTATCAAATCGCTCCATTATCTTTTGAGTGAAATCTGAATATGAAGTGTTTTAAGAGTTCCCTAGAGTGACTAACCCATGATACCACCATTCATGTTCCTCTCCATCAAGATGCAAGGTAGTGAATTTAATCACCTCAACTTTTTTCATGGGGTTGAACTAAAAATAGGTGTCAATTTTTTGTACCCATGCTTGTGCAATTCTCCTGCTAGATCTTTCAAATGTGGGAATGGATAACGTTCACAACTTCTATGGCATGTCTTTGTTTTGTTGGCCCCTTTGGTCCTTGGGTCTATTCCTATATGTAATGGAGTAGAAATCCTGAAGTGACATAGTAGCCTGAAAATCCTCCCCTAAGGCTTGGTACTCTGCATAATAATCCTAGAAAGTCTCACCATGCATCGGTTTACCCTAGTTCATTGTCTATTGGTTTTCCAAGAATTGAGGCATTAGTAGTTTATGGATTTTTTTTCACTACTACATATTGAAAAAATTTCAACGAACTACTTGCAACGAAAGTAGCCTTTCATTGCAAAAATGAAGATAAAGATTTAAATCTATCTTTCTTTTTTTTAATCAGGCCGCGTTCGTCACCTAGGAGATGACCTATATATTTTGTGCCATAGTTTTTTGCATGGGAGACAACACAAAGATTAACGTTACACTGTTCAAACAATGACCCAACTATTTGAAAAATTCAATATTGACTTGGTTAACATTCATTGAAATGGTGACACACACACACACACACACACACACACACACACACACACATATATATACATATACATATACATATACATATACATATACATATACATATACATATACATATACATATACATATACATATACATATACATATACATATACATATACATATACATATACATATACATATACATATACAT
>ML779963.1:287730-319525 GCA_009831015.1 Picea engelmannii
TGGCCAAGTATCACTTTTGAACCTTGATTTTGAGGTGGTTCTGCTAGACAATATTTCTTCTGTTGTATCTCCCAATTTTTGGCCCTTCTGGGTATGAAACTTTCTCTTATGTAATTCTCTAATATTTCTTCTCTGCAATGCCATAGGTCTGATCAAAATTGGATGTGCCAAGTGGAATTTACGGTAACTTCCCCACAACTTGCCGATTTTTGTCCTTTCTAGGAGATCTTACTTGTATAGTGTTCCCCACACACAATAATTGATATAAAATTATGAAACTCATACCCAAAATACTACAAACTGTCCACGATCCAATGCAACTAGTCCCATGCAATTTGGATACTCTAGGAAGAAGTTACGATTGTTTTAACTAGAACACCTTCTTGAGACTAGTCATTAGGGCTAGTCAGATACCCTATCTTACACAGGGTGTATCTACAAATTTAAGATGACCCAGAAGCTAGAATTTTTACCAAAGATACACTACTAATTTTTGTAAATGGCCTCCAGAGTTCAGGGTCTGAAACATTACATAAAAGTTCTTATAGCGAAAATTCCACAATGACTCCTTTCAGGATGATTCCAGAACCCTATCTTGTACAGGCTGTATCTCCGAAATTATAAGGCCTCAGGAGATGAATTTTTAACCCAACGTACCTTGATCTGTTTTCTAAATACCCTCCAAGCCTTTCCTTCTGAAACGTTGTATAAAAAATATTATAGAAAAAATTCCACAGTGTCTCAGATGTAGTAGCAAAACCCCAAGACCTTGAGTTCTGATACCATATGTTAAGAACCAAACATCAATATAGCATAGAAAAACACCAGGAAAAGTACTCAAGGCCTTGAAAAAGAGATAATTTCAGATAATAAGCCTCTTCGAGGGGGCAACCTCCCTTTTACCCCACTTAAATGTTCAAGTACAAGATGATTCAAAATGAAAATGTCTCCTTGGTATATATAGGAGACTAGAAGGTATAATTACAAATAATGGCCTAAAGCCGACATAATTAAAATAACATTACTAATCTAAATTACAACTAATGGCCTAAAGCCGACATAAATAAAATAGCATTACTAATCTAATATGCCCCAATTAAGGGGTAATGAGCTAATATTAGGGCTTAACAGAGCACCATCCCCAAGTGGAGCCACTGTTAGAACCCTCTATTTCATAGGATTAGATGGTGATTGGGATTTATCCCTTTAATGATTGTATGTGGTAAATGATATTCCCTTCTACAAATAATTTCCCAAAGAAAAGAGAAAGAGGAAATTCAACATGGTCTGCACAGTCAAAATACCTCTTGATTGGTTAAAATTGATCATTTCTATCTTAGGGAAAAGAGATTGGTGTAAAAAGGGAAAAAATGCAAGCCTAACACTACCCATTACATATTTTTTATCCTAAGTTTTTAGTGGACATGATACTTTGTCGTGTAGTGTTAAATCCTGCTCAAATCTTATTGGCAACACCCATTGTGCTCAGATCAACGACCCTCGATGAATTTCAGACCCCCCCAACCTTTCTTACTTTAATGGTGGGGGGGGGGTCCGGGAAAAGTGGTTTTCCCAGTGTCTTCCCTGTTCTACGTGTCAGTCCCACATCTTACCGGACCCCCCACTCTCAATTCCGGTTACCACCTACCCCCCCCTCTAAGAGCTCGCCTAACTGCTTACCCAATACTGCCACTCTCCCGGCTCAACACCTGTCTTCCACTTATACTCCCATTCACCGCCCAACCTATCACATCCATTCACCCTTTCTCTCACCTCTCTAGCTTGTCACATTCCCCACTCACTCCCACATACATGTCACTTCCCACCTTACCCCTACCACATAGACTCCTTCATATACTCATCCCATATCCACTTGATACTTGCTCCCATGTCATCCTATTCATAGCCGATCACTTTTTCCCACATTGTCTTTTATCGTCAACTATTTCATAATGAACCTGCGCTAAGATGAGTTGTCATCACCATCTCCCACTTTCAACTGCAAGTTTTCTCCCGGCGAAGTTGTTCAAAGATACAGATGGTAAATTCATTTGAAGGAATAATAAACAGATCTTGTGGAGGTAAATTTGACCTCGTCCCAAATGCTATATGATTCAGAATACCTGATAACAAAGAATCCACATCAAATCAATCATCTCCAGATTTTCATGCATGAATTTTCTAGGAATGGCCATAGGAAGAAACAAAGCCCAAAGACACAATAGAAGTCGAAGAAAGATAAAAAATAGATGACATTTTAAATACGAATATATCTTAAAGACTCATATGTTTTAGTAATTAGATATCTAGTTAGATTAGATATATCCTGCTCAGGATCTTTGTAAAATGATTATAAATAATTATGATTCCGAAGTATGGAGGGTTGATCAGTTGGGACCTATTAGTAGGATAGGACCAATATTGTAAAGCAGTTCACAGATCCCCTTTAATCAAATTTCAGTGATACAAGACAAGATTTTAAAGATTTCTATGGCATATCTATTTGGTGAAGTGTCTCTTCTGTAATATGTTTTCCTTGTTACATATTGTTTTCTTTCTGAATTATTCAACGAAAGATTAAGATCATAATTTGTTCAAAATTACACTCTATTTCTGGCATTTGGATAATTTTTATGTTTTCTACTAGAAGATTAGTTCTAGAATTATTAATTTCTCTGGTACAACATTCTCTCCTCACCTTTTCTTTCACATCATTCAATAATCTCAAGAATCCAACAAAGGTTCCTACCCTTCCCTATAATTTTTCCTGTAGAATCTTCCTTGATTGAATTATGCCTCTTTGACTCCATTTCCCAATGCCCTTACTTTCCTATTCCAGCCAACTAATTTAAAAAACCAAATCCCATACTATCATAACTAGCCTAAAATTCCAATCCAAAGAAAGCTAAATCATATAGAGAGATCCCTCTTTGAGTCTTGGAGGGCTATACCCTTGACTCCAAAGTGGTTTTTTAGTTACCTCTACCCATTTCTTCTTCATCCTGAGAAATTACAGAGTGCTAACAAACTCCATAAAAAATTTTGAAGATCAGGAGCACCTATTGGGGAAAGGTAGAATGGAAAAACTAAGAGGTAATATATTAATAATTGTGGAGATTTATAAAAATATTGACTAGATGAATGTATGGATTGAAAGATGTAAAAAACATCATGGCCGTAGGTTATCATGCAAACAAATGTTTGAATTGGTTAGAGAAACTCATCGTAATAATGATGCCAATGTTATGCAGAGGGAAATTGATTTAGCACATGGTTTGAAAGATGGACATGCAAGAAAATTCACCCATTTTATTCAGTTATTTTATATTATATTAATGTGATTACAAGTATGTCTTTTTTAGATACTTTCCAAGCTATATAAATATGTTTATTAATTGAAAATGCATATTTTACATGTCTAGCATATTGCAGTTGAAACACCACAAGGCTATGTGGTGCAATGGCCGTAAATTTCACATCAAACAGTTGGATGAAACCTTGAAAATTTTTGATAGTGGGATAACTGTGGTATTATAGGTCACTAATGTTTCCTCTAGGAGTGACAGACATCCCCCAAAATTTGAAAATATATACTATGGGTATTTGAATGATATACTTGAGTGTGAACTTAATTCCTTCAAATTAGTTTTATTCGACGTCAAATGGTATAGGTTACAAATGCATGAACGTGATGAGGAAAAAAATATTATTCAACATGCTAACAAATTTTCGATGATTAAAACAACAATGTTTGAAATAGGACATGATCACTATGTTTTTCCAAGCCAATGTGAACATGTCTTTTACTCAAAGGTTCTAGGTGAGAGGGATTGGTCATTTGTTGTTAGATATGATCCAAGAGGAAGGCGAGTTAAGTATACTCATGTATAGGAAGACGATGATATTGAAGAAGAAGAAGATGTGCCAGATCAGACATAATAGGAAGATCATGGGTCGACAAACGAATAAGACAGTGAAGATGAATGAGGTGTAGGAGGCAATGCAGTTGATCTTGATGATGATGTCGATGAAAATATGCTCGAAAATGACATTGATGATGATGATGATATCATCAATCCTTTCAACATATTATCTAAACCAAATGATCATACATATGTCGAGTTCAATGAAAAAGAATATTCAAAATAAGGATGATATGGATGTTGAGTTGGATCAGGTATATAGCTATATATTTTAATTTGTATGAATTATTCTCTTAAAATAATTTACTTATGTCATAGGATAGTTACATGTTTTTATGTTTTTTGCTAATTTTTTATATCCTATGTTACATGTTGCTTAATTATTATTTGAATCCTAAAAATAGTCAATATACTAGAGTATGTGGTAAACTAAAAATATAATTTACAAACACATAATTTCATTTACCTTCATTAATTTTTGTTTTGGTAGTTTCTATGCATGAATCTTACTATGTTTCTTTCAATTATTTTCTATTTATACATTGGGTACTATTTGGGAATTCAGAGTAATGTGAGGGGGAGGGGATGGGTCATATGAGCTTACACCTTCATGTGGTTGGCCTTGTTCATTAGAGGATAAATTATTCTCAAAACCAAGAGAAGGTCATTCATCTTTATACTATCATGATCTTAAATTTCATCATTGTTTTCATAGTATTGCATGAACAATACAATTTTTTACTTGAGATCACATTCTATCAAATAAACACTTTACTTCGTGAAGAACCCCCTTCTATCATGGATTTCCAGCATTGGTCACCATTTTCAAGTCATTTTTAGTCCATTTGAGGAGGGGTGATGATATGATGCTAGATGGGGGAACGTGTGTTTCGAAATTTTTTTATAAGGAACAACGAAAAGACATTGTACTAGGATTAGACATGGGAAATGTCAGTGACATGTACTCATGAATGGGGCCAACGTTGAAATTTTCACAAATTGTTTATGTATCCACTAAAATTTCTCATGGATTGACTATTCACATGGCTTAACGATATGTGAGGGTTTACAGACTCAAATATGACTCACACACCCACTTGTTTCCATCATCAATTCATCATGTAGTAAACCATAAACCCTATTTTTAATTTATTTCAAAGTACACAAATTGGGTGACACAAGTTCATTGTCTTGACAATTCACTTCTATCCCATAGATGTTTTTGTGTTTTGAAGACACAAGAAAATAACACTATTTACTCTTATTCATGCTAAGAACAGATGTCAAGGGCCTATTTAGAGTTATTATATGAAACCTGCAAATATTCACCATACTAGAGTACGTGCTAAACTAAAAACATCATTTACAAACACATAATTTCATTTACCTTCATTAATTTTTGTTTTGGTAGTTTCTACGAATGAATTTTATGATGTTTCTTTCGATTATTTTTTATTTCATACATTGGGTACTATTAGGGAATTGACACTAATGTTAGGGGGATGGGAGGGGCCATATGAGCTTCCACCTTCACGTGGTTAGCCTTGTTCAATAGAGGATAAATTATTCTTGAAACCAAGAGAAGCTCATTCATATTTATATCATCATGATCGTAAATGTCATCATTGTTGTCATAGTATTGCATCAACAACCCAAATTTGTACTTAAGATCACATTCTATCAAATAGATACTTTACTTGGTGAAAAACCCCCTTCTATCATGGATTTCTAGCATTGGTCACCATTTTTAGGTCATTTTCAATCCATTTGAGGAGGGGTGATGATATCGTACTAGATGCAGGGACATGTGTGTCGAATGATTTTTATAAGGAACAATGAAAATACATTGTACTAGGAATAGACATGGAAAACATCAGTGACCTGTAGTCATGAATGAGGCTAATGTTGAAATTTTCACATATTGTTTCTGTATGCACTGAAATTTCACATGGATAGACTATTTGCATGCCTTAACGATATGGGAGGGTTTTTGGATTCAAAGATGGATCACACATCCACTTTTTCCCATAATCAATTCATCATGTACTAAACCATAAACCGTATTTTTAATTTCTTTCAAAGTACACAAATTGGGTGACACAAGTTCATTGTCATGACAATTCACTTCTATCCCAGAGAAGTTTTTGTGTTTTGAAAACACAAGAAAATCACACTAATTACTCTTATTCATGCTAATAAAATATGTCAAGGTCATATTTAGAATTATTAAATATGCAAACCACCATTTTCAATCTTCTTCAACAAGATGAAAATGTATCACACTCAACCTTCCTACTTAGCCCAAATAATTCAAAAAAGAGTGTATTTTGTTTCCATAATTGTTGATAATTTTTTTATTTTTTTTGTATAATTCTAATACTTTTACTAACAATATAGTTTTAAGGTCACTATAATTACTTGTTTATCGATGATATTACATCATGTCCTTGAAGTACTATATGTGGGAACATGTGTGTCGCACAAATTTTATAAGGAACAATGAAAATACATTGTACTAGGATTAGACATGGGCAACATCGGTGACCTGTACTCATGAATGGAGAATGTTAGTTCTCATTAATGTACAAATGCGTTTAGTGTAAGTCAAATATGTGTGTTAATATTTTTAGAGACATTCCTTCTTTAAAAATGCCAAGACATGTCTAGTCTTAGTGTGAGTATATATTTATTTATTTTGTCATCTATTAAGGCTCAATCATATGTTAAATTCAGTTAAGGGGTAAGCCTTTATTCATATATGGGTCTCTTGGTCATTTAATTAAATGAGTGAAAAGTCATTTTATTTATGTTAAAAGTTATAAGGATTCATGACGCAGACCCCCAACCCATAGGTTGAGATCTGCTCACAGGATCGTTCAAATCTCTCTCTCTGAGCCGAAGTGGCTCATTTGGATCCCTATCAGAACCTACAACAACTTCGATCCACAGGTCCTTATGAATTGAGCCTGCATTTCCAAACACCACGTGCCAACTCAAATCCCCTTGGCTGAAATAGTGTTGCACCCTATTCAAATTCGGGACTTCGGGTTTCACGATCCCTAGTGTCGAGCTTCTCGGCCTTTCAACTGCCAAAACCCGAAATGTCGATTTCCTGGAATGTTGGCCACGTCCTCCTCTTCCATGACTGTATCACGTTTCACGATTTCAGGAATATCAGAACTAAGAATCCCTTACCTCTCGTCTTCCCAAATGCCGAAATCCGATAGGTCAACCAAAAGTTGACTTCCACACGGGTCGTGTCACTTTATCAGGGTTTCAGACTTCGCGTCTTTGTGAATCCAAACGCAAGACTCCCGAATCTCCAACCTATGAATCCCCAATATTTGAAATGGTACCTCCAATGGGATCAAAAGCTATAAGCCTCCATTCAATCCAATGGTTAACGTGATTTTGGACTTCTGGATACCGCGAGTTCAAGACCCTCGGTCCCAAACCTCTGTCCTCTCAGGTTCCTGAACCCTGAAATGATTTGACGGCTCACAACAGGTCGTGATCAACGGTCCACATTGATTCCTGATATCAACTAATGGATTCTTCCTCCCCTATCCACCTTGCATCTTCTCTGTATCTCATAGTCCTCGCGACTTCGAAAGTTCTCCTAGGAGACTCCTGACCACACGTTCCTCCTTTTCGAAGACTTCTACGAAATGAACCAAGGTTCTTCCTTCTAAAATTTACTTCTACTGGATAACTTCAACCTTCATCTTCCTTTGAATACTTCAAATATGTCAACCCTCCTGAGCTTCCTCCGACAACTTCGAGCCTCAAAATAACTCCTGCATGCACTCCTTGTGGGAATCTATCAAATACCCCTGTGTATTTGATCTCTTTCGACTCTGTGCACTCCCTGCAACAGTAGTCCTTTCCCTCCCCACTGGATAGTTGAGTTTAATACTTCCAATACCTATGCACTCCTTGCATGGATTCCTATACTAATCCTGTGCTTCTATCAAGATGAGAACAACAGTATCCCTCCTGAGCTTTCAGAGATAAATGCTGAACCTTGTCGATGCACTCCTTGTAGACGATTTCACTGCACTCCTTGCATGAACTTCTCTCACTCAGGAAAATAAACAATTGAAACTCATTATCTCTCTCTCAGACTTCAAACATTCACCATGAAATCATACACACATATCATAACCACAAATGCATGAGAGAGAGAATAAAACAACCATAAGCAGATCAATTAGCGTGTATACACAGAAAGCATCATAACACCATGAATCTGAATCAAGGCTTCATATATTATTTCAGAATTGTTGTACATGGGTTCTTCTTTACAACTCTCTGCTACAACTCTCCTCTTCTCTATGCTAATGTGTTTCATGATCTAACTCCGAATGATACAAAGATACAAAGATGAGGGTGTCTATAGTCGATTTTCCCTCCTTCTTTCTACAACTGTCTAATCTAACATTCAAATCTACCTACTTTCATTAACTATGCATAAATTCCTTAATGTTTTACAGATGAGAGAAATCGCTCATGATCTATTTAAAATATGCGAGTACACCTCCTTTTAACTATTACATTTAATGTTTTCAAAAATATCTCAAAACATGAGAAAATGCATGTTGTGCTTTCCAGCTGTCTTCCGCCTCCACGCTCGCTTGCTGCTGGCGATGCTCCTGCATTGATCCAGATTTATGTAGGAACACAATGAAATATAGAGATACACATAAACACAGAGATGCATCATAAATAAGACTTCATTTCATTAATAACAAATGACTGAAATATGCTTAAAGACAGAATGGAAATAAACTAGCTAGGGCGCTGGTAGCTTATATCTGAGAAGAGATGTGGCTGCTAATCGCATCCATGAGAAGATCCTTACAATGAGGCTCTGAAGGACCTTTTACAATAAACAGGAATTCCAAAAGTCCTAGACATCCAAAAACCTAACCCTAGGAGATGAAGCGCCAAAAGTCATGTGGGCCCCATTTGGGTAATTTGGTGCATCAACTTCCTGGGGTCGTAACTTTTGCATACGATCTCCGTTTTAGGCATATGATAGCTCATTGGAAAGATCTATCCAAGGCCTACAACGATAGAGACAAAATAGCATCATTAGATGTTATTTTTTGAGAGAAACATACCCAAAAACACATCGTTTAGGGCCTCAAAATGGCCCCGAAAGTTCAGAACCCGAAAAACTGCTAAAAATAGTAAACTGTGCGAAAACTGAATAACTGAAAGAAGAAATGGTGGGGGTCCAAGTGGAATAGGTGGGTGGCCACCAATATCCACCTGGATCATTCATCCCCCCTTAGGAAGCAATGGTTCCCATTGCGTTGAGTTCCTCCATGAGATGAGGAAACTTCTGTTGAACTTGGTCCCTGGTGAGCCATTTGCCTTGGTGAAGGAGTTGGCCTGCTTTGACAACTTGATATAGTGGTATCCTTTGTTTTCGGGTGTGATTGATCTGTGTATCCATGATCTGATCATTTCTGTCTTGTTTCGTGCAGTCTAGATTTAACTCTGTTGGTGTGAGTTGTTTTGCCATGTCGGATGTGTCTAGTAGAGGTGAAAAGTAGGGCCGAAGGTAGTCCACATTGAACACTGGGTGCAGACCAAGGAATGGTGGAATGCTGAGCTCAAAGGCATTTTCCCCTATAGCCTTGGTGAGGGTGTACAACCCATATCGAAGCAGACGAAGCTTGCGGTGGGTTCCAGCAAGGCGCTCCTTTTGCAAATGCATCCACACTTTGTCACCCACTTGGAAGTTGTGTGGAACCCGATGTTGATCATGTCATTGCTTGTACTTAGCATTGGATCCATCCAAGATGTCATGAACCTATTGGTGGATGTGTTGAATGTGCTCAATGAAGTTGTTTGCCTTATCCGCCTCAGACTGGACATGAGCTTAATCTTCCTGAGTAGCCACAAATGGCATGGCTATGTCAATGGGACATAGTGGCTGGAATCCCAAGCCCACTTGAAAGGGGTTGTGGCTAGTTGAGCTATGGAGAGCCCGATTGTAGTTGTGTTGTACATAGGGGAGGCTCTCATCCCATGTGCGTGGATGATTTGAATTGTACATGCGCAGAATGTGTATGATCATCTGGTTGATGACCTATGTCTGGCCATCAGTTTGCGGATGGAAAGCTATGGACTTGGTGAGCTTGGTGTCCAACATCAACCAGAGGCTGGACCAAAATGTACTGAGGAACCTACTATCCCGATCTGAGATGATAGACTGTGGGATGCCAAAGTGTACCCACACTCATTAAAAGAAGAGTTTAGTAGTGGCTTCTGCTATGATATTCTTCTTGCAGGCCATCATAATGGACATCTTCGAGAATCGGTCGACAACCACAAAAACAAAGTCATTGCCATGCTTAGTAGAAGGAAGTCCTGACATGTAATCCATAGAGATGGATTCCCAAGGTCGACTGGGGGTAGGAAGCAGAGTATAGAGGCCTTGCTTCTTGATGGTCAGTTTGGCAATGGAACAAGCAGTGCAGGACTTGATGTACTTCCTGACATCTTGTTGAAGGTTCGGTCAATAGAAATACTTTTGTAGTACTGCCACGGTTTTCTCGACCCTGAAATGCCCAGCGACACGAATGTAGTGCACCTCCCAAATCATCTTGGCACACTCTCTTGAAGGAACACAAAGGTGTCCCAAATGATAAAGCAGGGCATCCTGGAGGTGAAAATTGGGAACTTGCTTACCCTCCAAGAGTGTATTGTATGTGTGGCCGAATTCTGGATCACTTGTGTAGATAAGCGGCCAATCGGAAGTCTCGTGCCCACAAGAGTTGAGCATAATGGTTAGTGCCACGATGGGTGGTTGACTGAGGCAGTCTGCAACATTATTGGTGCTGCCTTTTTTGTACTTAATGTTCAAATGAAACTGTTCCAGGTATGTGGACCACTTCTGATGGCGATTGTTTTGCAACTTCCCTTGTGTCTGTATGAACTGTAGGGGTCGGTGGTCTGTGTGGATGATTGTTTCCTTTCCCAAAATGTAATGCTTCCATTGCCGACAAGCCTGCACAATGGAATACATTTCTTTGTCATAAGTGGGATACTTCTGGACTGTGTCGAAAAGTGTCTCACTGTGATATGCCACTGGATGCCCATGTTGAGTAAGGATTGCCCCAATAGCATAGTCAGAGGCATTTGTCTCAATCTCAAATGTTTGTTGCAAGTTTGGTAATGTGAGCACTGGTGCAGAGCAGAGGCGATGTTTCAACTCCCCGAACACCTTCTGTTGAGAGTCAGACCAAAAGAATTTTTCTTTAGCTCCTCCCTTGGTGACTTGACTCAAGGGCCAAGTGATATGAGAGAATCCCAACACAAACCTGCGGTAGAAATCGGCAAGACCTAAAAAGCTGCAGAACTCTATTAGGGTGGTTGGGTCTGGCCAATCCCGAATGACTTGGATCTTTGTTGGATCCACATGCACCCCCCTCTCATCAATAATGTATCCCAGATACTGAACCTGGGTTATGCCAAAAGTGAATTTCTCCAAATTAGCACACAACTTGTGTTGTCACAGTGTTTGGAGGACCTGTTGGATATGGTGGAGGTGCTCTTCCCAAGTCTGGCTAAAGATCAGAATGTCATCCAAGTACACCACTACAAATGAGTTGGTGAATGGTCGCAGGATGTCTTCCATTAGCCTCATGAAGGTTGCAGGGGAATTTTTCAACCCGAAAGGCATGACCAACCATTCAAAAAGGCCCTCCTTGGATTTGAATGAGTTTTCCACACATCAAAGGGTTCGATTGGTACCTGGTGATACCTAGACTTCAAGTCAATCTTTCTAAAATATTTTCCCCCCTTGAGTTGGTCCAGAAGGTCATCAATCCGTGGGATCAGGTACCTATTCCAAACAGTGATCTTGTTCAGTGCCCGATAGTCAATGCAGAGTCTCCAAGTCCCGTCCTTATTCTGCACCAATATGATCGGGCTCCCACAGGGCGATGAACTTGGCTGGATGTGACCTTTCTGCAACAGCTCCTGAATCTGCCTCTTGATTTCGTCATTCTCCATGACAGAGAACTGGTAGATGGGTCCATTGGGCAGCGGTGCACCTGGGGTCAGATTGATGGGGTGCTTGACCTAGCGGTGTAGAGGCACCCCTGCAGGGGAGGTGAAGATGTCCTCGTACTCCTCCACGACCTTATCCATCTGTTGTTTTCATGTAGTGGGGCCTTGTCTGCAGGTCATGGCCATAGTATTCCTCTTTCCCTGAGGGTGGATCATTAGGAAAACAAATTTTCTGGTTTTGGAAATGAGCTTACTGCATTGTTTTGCAGTAACCAAAGAGATGGTGGTAGGCAGTTCTATCTTCGGTATCCTATACAACTTATTGCCCAAAGTGATAATAACAGCACGAGGCTTGGACTCATACACACCATGTTTCTTCCACAAGTATGGTTGTCCTAATAATACATCAGAAACATCAAGAGGAGCAATGTCACATTATACCTCATCTGTGAAGGGCTTGATGCTGTAGGGAAGGCGACATTGTCAACTGACGTGGAGGTCCCGTCCTTGGTGCAACCACCCGATGGTGTATGGTTGTGGGTGTGCTGTGGTCGACAAGCCCAACCATTTCATGAACTCTACCGAGATGAGGTTCTTCTGGCTCCTGCTGTTGACAATGAACTACAACGGGGAACCGTTTGCCCACATCTTGGAATGGAAGAGATGCTCTGCCTCCTCTGGATCTTCCGGTTCCTCCTTCTGGATCTTCGTGGTGGTAATGGTGGCGTTGGGCTCCGCATCGATAATCTGCTTCCCCCTGTCATTTCCCTTGTCAGGTTATGATTTAGAGTCTGAGCATGCATCCAATTCTGAAGCCTTCAACTCGGCTACCAGTGACTGCTTGGCCAGACACTCACTTGTGTTGTGAGTGGAGCTCTTATGGAACTCACACCACTTCCCCGTGTCCTTTTTTGGCTTCGTGGTGTTGTTATTTTCTTCTGTCTTTGGTGGGTTGTCTTGGGCTGCCCCACCTTGGCTTGGTCCTTTGTTTTGTGGTTTGGGAATACCTTTCCCTTGCTTCTGATTTGCAGACCCAAAGTCTTGCTTCTTCTGTTTGAACTTCTGCTCAATCTTGGCAGCATATCGGTATGCCACACCAAGTGAGGAGATGTCGAGGAACTCCATTTCCTCCTGAATGTATCTGTGCAGACAACTACGGTACTTTAACACCAAATGTTTCTCTGAATATTTGATACCCAACTTTGTGCGTAGGGTATGAAACAGATTCTTCATCTCATGCACATCTTGGTCCCTTTGCTGCCGCAACGTAGTCCATTGTATGTATTTGTCCTCATAGCTCCCCACGGGATAATAATGTTCCTTGATGGTGTCTCGGAAAGAATTCCAAGTGGGTGAGGCCGAGAACAAAAAGGGTTCTCCCTTGCCCTCTTGCTCTGAGTAGGTTTCCCACCAGTCCTTGACATGGGGGGCGGCTTTGAGGAGTGAAAAAATAATATTTTCTTGGTCAGAAAAGTCATGAATCGAGAAATATCCTTCTAAAAGATTCAACCATCTATCTAGGGCATCTGCATCTATTTGGCTATCAAATATGGGAATGTCAAAGTTTACTTGTACCTTAAAAGGAGTGGCACCTCCAGAGTGGCTTCTGGATGTCGATGCACCGCCAGTCGGAATCCGTTGAAGAATTTGGGCAAAGTTGTCCATCATCGCGTTCCTTTGTTTCTCGAGGGCCTCCTCGAGAAACATTTTGATAGGATATCCTGCTCCCTCATATTTCTTTTCTTCCCCCATGGGCGTTCGTCAGGGTTTCCGAGGCTAATCTTGCAAAGGTTCAACCAGATCGAGCCCCAACTCATTATACCCCGATCTCGTTGGGGACATGCAAAGAAGGATCGAGAATGAGCAGACCTCTTTGATACCACTGATCCAGATTTATGTAGGAACACAATGAAATACAGAGATACACATAAACATAGAGATGCAGTGGAAATAAGACTTCATTTCATTAATAAAAAATGACTGAAATATGCTTACAGACAGAATGGAAATAAACTAGCTAGGGCGTTGGTAGCTTATCTCTGAGAAGAGATGTGGACGCTACTCGTATCCATGAGACGATCCTTACAATGAGGCTCTGAAGGCACTTTTACAATAAATGGGAATGCCCAAAGTCCTAGACATCCAAAAACCTAACCCTAGGAGATGAAGCGCCAAAAGTCATGTGGGCCCCGTTTGGGTAAGTTGGTGCATCAACTTCCCAGGGTCGTAACTTTTGCATATGATCTCTGTTTTAGGCGTATGATAGCTCATTGGAAAGATCTATCTAAGGCCTAAAATTCTCAAGACAAAATAGCATCATTAGATGGTATTTTGTGAGAGAAACATACCCCCAAAAAAATCATTTATGGCCTCAAAATGGCCCCAGAAGTTCAAGACCCTAAAAACTGCTAAAAATAGTAAGTTGTGCGAAAATTGAAAAACTGAAAGAAGTAATGGTGGGGGTCCAAGTGGAATAGGTGGGTGGCCACAAATATCCACCTAGATCATGCATCATAATCCCTCACTTGAAAATTTTCATGAACTCCTATTCATGAGCTCTTGCACGGTCTATCCATGCTTCAGAATTTCTACTTCATTTTCCCAGCTGGCATATTCAACTGGATGTCCCTTCAATTTGACCAAGTATTCAAAATACTCTTTTCTCCTAGTCCTCTTGTTGATTCTATTGTTGAGTATTCTTTCCATCTGTGGATTTTCAACTACAAGAATTTGTTTATCCCAATGAACCTCCGTCTGTTCACTTTCTACTCCTGCTTCTCCAGCTCTATAAGGGTACAAATATGAGATGTTGAATATCGGTGAAATTCTGATCCCATCGGGTAATTCGATCTCATAAGCATTTGCCCCAAATTTCTTCAAGACCTTGTATGGTCCAATCTCTTTCATCTTCAACTTGTTGCATGTTCCCCTTGGGAACCTCTCCTTCCTCAGATGTGCAAGAATCAGATCACCAACTTCAAATTGAAGTTCTCGCCTATGTTGATCTGCTCTGTGCTTGTGTTCCTGACTCGAACTCTGCAATTGCTCCTTAATTCGAGTGTGAAGCTCCTTCATCGCTTCTGCAAAGTCTTCTACACTAGCACTTCTAAATTCAACTTGTTCCACATCCTTCAATTCAGAAAATCCCCTTGGCTACATTCCATAAACAATTTGGAATGGGCTCTGTCATGTGCTTCTATTGATTGAATCATTGTAAGAAAATTTCGCTTGTGCCAGAATGTGATCCCATGGACTGTGGTGTTCAGTCACTATGCTCCTTAGTAAATATCCCAATCTTCTGTTCACAACTTTTGTTTTCCCATCCGTCTGAGGATGATAAGCTGAGATAAATGAAAAATTTGTCCTCGTCTTCTTCCACAAATTCCTCCAGAAATGTCCCACGAACTTGGTGTCTCGATCAAAAACAATACTCCTTGGTACACCGTGAAGTCTGACGACTTCTTTGAAAAACAGGTTTGCAATATGTGTTGCATCGTTGGTTTTCTGACATGGTATAAAGTGTGCCATCTTTGAAAATTTGTCTACCACCACAAAGATTGAATCAAACCCTCTTTGCGTTCTTGGCAACCCCAATATAAAATCCATGCTTACGACATCCCACGAACTTTCTAGTATGGGTAATGGCTAATATAACCCTATGTTCTGCTTTCTTCCCTTTGTGTGCTAAAAAATTCTACATCTGTCCACAAATCATTCCTGGACAAAAATATGAGCCATTCATCTTTGAGAACGTATTATCATGACTGAAGTGTCCGACCAATCCTCCACTGTGTTTTTCTTTCAGCAGATTCTCCCTCATGGAGAATTTTGGAATACATAATTGATTGCCTCTGAACAATAATCCATCCTGGATCATATATTTGGTCCACTAGCTTCTGTCCCTGAGAATTGGATTGTCATATGCCTCATACACCTCTTTAAAATCTAGATCATCTCTGTACATTTCCTTGAGATTATCAAAACCCAAAGTTTTGACTCTAAATTCCTGCATAAGAAAACATTTTCTGCTCAAAGCATCAACAATTTTGTTAGCAGTACCAGGAATATGCTTGGTTACAAAAGTAAAATTCAGCATGAATTCAACCCATTTTGCATGCTTTTGGTTCAACTTCTCCTGTTGAGTCATGAATTAAAAATCATGATTGTCGTTGTACAAAACAAACTCTTTAGGAACCAAATAATGTCTCCATTTCTTCAGTGCTTGTATGACTGCATAAAACTCCTTGTCATATGTGGAGTACTTAACCTTCACCTCATTCAGTTTCTCATTGAAGTATGCAATCGGTCTGTCATCTTGGCTCAAGACTACTCCAATTGCAAATCCACTCGCATCACACTTGACCTGAAATGTCTTATTGAAATCTGGCAGCACCAGAATTGGCTGTTCAATAATCTTTTTCTTCAGCAAGTTGAAACTCTTCTCTGCTTCCTCTATCCAATGAAAATCTTTGTGTATTTTCTTCACCGTGTCCATCATCAATGCGCTAATCCCACTAAAATTTCGGATGAATTTCCTGTAGAAACTAGCTAATCCATGGAAGCTTCAAACTTCAAATACACTTCTCGACGATGGCCAATTCTTAATTGCATTCACCTTATCTGGATCCATCTTCAACTCATTTGCATAGATAACAAAACCCAAATAAATGAGTTCGGTCCTCATAAATGTTGATTTATTCATATTTATTAGCAACTTCTCTTGCTGTAATATCCTCATCACTGTAGCTAAATGCTTCAAGTGCTCTGCTTCAGTCTTACTGAAAATCAATATATCATCAAGATATACGATGACGAATTTCCCAATGAAATCCTTCAAGAATTCATTCATTAATCTCATGAAAGTACTAGGCGCATTTGTTAAACCAAACGACATAACAAGCCATTCATACAACCCTTCATTTGTCTTGAATGATGTTTTCCATTCATCACCTTCTCTCATTCAGATTTGATGATATAAGCTTTTGAAATCAAATTTTGAAAAACATCTTGCTCCACTCAAGAAATCCATCAAATCACCCATCCTTGGTAATGGAAATCTATATCGGATGGAAATCTTGTTGAGTTCCATTGAGTCTGTGCACATCCTCTAGCCTCCATCTTTCTTTGGGCTGAGCACTATTGGAACAATGCATGGACTCAAGATTTCTCTAATCAACCCTTTGTCCATTAAATCCTGGACTTGTCTCTTGACCTCTTCATTCGCCTATGGCGTCAATCTGCATGCTACTTTGTTTGGTAAACTAGCTCTAGGTGTAAGATCGATGTGATGACTTATACTTCTGATTGGTGGCAACGAACGAGGTAGTTCGTTCACTACTATATCAGTGAACTCTTCTAGTAGCTTCTGGATCTCCTCTGGTAAATCATCCACTCTTGTGCTGGTTAAAACAATTCTAGGCTTTCTGACCACAATAAATTGTGTATCTTCCTTCTTCTTAACCTCAAGAAGTTCCTTCCCACTTATGAGAAGTACATTGTTGTTCACCTCAGGTTTTACTTCTTTCTCCTTAATCGACAACAACATGTGAGTTCTCCCATTCTTCTCTAGGGTGTATGTGTTCTTTCTCCCATCATGAATCACATTCCTATCATATTGCCATGGTCTACCCAACAATAGATGGAAAGCATCCATGGGAATGACATCACACATTATTTCATCCTTATATCCTCCTATTTTGAATTCAACTAAACATTGTTTAATGACATTTACCCGATGTCCTTTTTGTAGCCATGAAACTCTGTATGGGCTTGGATGTACGATAGTATCCAGCTCCAAAATTTCTACCATCTCTGCAGAAATGAGATTGTCTGTGCTACGACTGTCCCCAATTACTTTGCATACCCTGTCTTTGGTCTTGCAAGAAGTCCGAAAAAGTCTGTTCCTTTGGGCGGGGTTCTCTGCCTCTTTCTCTGGCATTAAGAGAAATTTTCTCATCATTAGTGATCTTCCGCCCTCAACATATTCTTCCTCAACATTTCATCTTTGTGCTTCGGCAATGTGAGTTTCACCTCCTTCTTTCTTTCTGTATGGACACTCATAGGATTTGTGTCCATTTTTTCCACAGGTAAAGAATTTTATTTCTCCACCTTTGCCTCATTCTCTTCCTCTGGTTCGAGGAAAAGTATTTCTATCAGCATACTGTCCCCTCTGTGAGCTTCGTCCTCTCTCATAATGAGTTTAAGGTTTCTTCCCCTCTTCTTGAGGTCTCTGAGTTTTGTCTTGGGCAATTGTCTTGCCTTTGGATTGACTTCTTCCTCGGCCTCTTTGACCTTGCTTTCGACTCATCTTTTCTTCATCTTTTAGAGCCATCTGATAAGAATCTTCTACTATCCGAATGATAATCATGCTCATCTCATCTTGGATGTCATACCGCAGACCATTCATCTATCTAGCAACCTTCTCATCATCACTTTGCCGATGACCTGATCTGATGTTTAGCTTGTAGTACTCTTTGGTGTATTCCTTCACTGACATCAACTTCTTTCTCAATTTATGCATCCTTTGAAATAGAGTGATTTGATAATCCTTGGGGATGAATTTTGCCTTCATCTTCACAACCATTCTATCCTAGCTTTTAATTTTCTACTTGTCTTTACAATGTCTGTCAGCTTGCAGTTCATGCCACCATAATGATGCATGTCCTTTAAGTCTAGTGACAACATGTTTGACCTTTCTGTCTTCCTCGACATCCTCATAGTAAAAGTATTTATCCAGATCTCTAATCCAGTCTAGAATCTCTTCAACGTTTAAGTTTCCCTCATACATGGGAATTTCCATCTTTTCCCTGGCACATATCCTTGCAACAACCCTAAAGTCTATAGCATCTTTGACTATGACTTCTTCTCCATGTACGACTTCTTTTTCACTATCAGCCTTGCTGATATCCCCAATGTCGACTATGCACCTCTGTGCTGTCTCCATGGAATCAAGCCTATCACGTAGTTCACACATTTCTCTTTCCACTGGTGGATTAGGCATTGGTCGATCTCTTCTTCTCGATGGCATTGCTGAGAAATATTCTTCCTTCCTTTGCTACAGAAAACAAAGAACTTTTTCTGTGCTCTGATTCCAAACTTGACGCAGAACCCCAACCCGTAGGTCGAGGTCCTCTCACAGGATCGTTCAAATCTCCCTCTTTGAGCCGAAGTGGCTCGTTTGGATCCCTATCAGAACCTTCAACAACTTTGATCCACAATTCCTTATGAATTGAGCCTGCGTTTCGAAACACTAGGCACCAACTCAAATCCCCTTGGTTGAAATAGTGTTGCACCCTATTCAAATTCAGGACTTTGGGTTTCACGATCCCTAGTGTCAGGCTTCCCGACCTTTCAACTGCCAAAACCCGAAATGCCTATTTCCCAGAATGTTGGCCACATCCTCCTCTTGCACGGCCGTATCGCATTTCACGATTTCAGGAATCTCAAAACCAAGAATCCCTTACCTCTCGTCTTCCCAAATGCTGAAATGCAAAAATTTGATAGGTCAACCAAAATTTGACTTCCACACGGGTCGTGTCACTTTATCAGAGTTTCAGACCTCGCGTCTTCGCAAATCCAAACACAAGACTCCTAAATATCCAACCTATGAATCCCCAATCTCCTAAATGGTACCTCCAACGGGATCAACAACTATAATCCTCCCTTTGATCCAACGGTTAGCACGATTTTGGACTTCCAGATACTAGGAGTTCAAGACTCTCGGTCCCAAACCTCTGTCCTTTGAGGTTCCTGAACCCTGAAATGATTTGACGGCTCACAACAGGTCACGATCAACGGTCCACGTTGATTCCTGATACCAACTGATGGATTCGTCCTCCCCTATCAACCTTGCAGCTTCTGTGGATCTCACAGTCCTCGCAACTTCGGAAGTTCTTCCTGGGAGACTCCTGACCGCTCGTTCCTCCTTTTCGACGACTTCTACGAAATGAACCAAGGTTCTTCCTTCTAAAATTTACTTCTACTGGATGAATTCGACCTTCATATTCCTTTGAATACTTCAAAGGTGTCGACCCTCCTGAGCTTCCTTCAGGCAACTTCGAGCCTCAAAAGAACTCATGCATGCTCTCATTGCGACAATCTATCAATACCCCTATGTATTTGATCTCTTTCGACTCTGTGCACTCCTTGCAACAGTAGTCCTTTCCCTCCCCACTGGATGGTTAAGTTTAAAACTTCCAACGCTTACACACTCCTTGCATGGCTTCCTCTACTACTCCTGCGCTTCTGTCGAGATGAGAACAACGGTATCCCTCCTGAGCTTTTAGAGATAAACTCTGAACCTTGTCGACACACTCCTTGCAGACGATTTCACTGCACTCCTTGCAATAACTTCTCTCACTCAGGAAGAGAAACAATTGAAACTCATTCTCTCTCTCTTAGACTTCAAACATTCACCATGAAATCATACACACATATCATAACAACAAATGCATGAGAGAGATAATAAAACAACCATAAGTAGATCAATTAGCATGTATACATAGAAAGCATCATAACACCATGAATCTGAATCAAGGCTTCATATATTAATTGAGAATTTTAGTACATGGGTTCTTCTTTACAACTCTCTACTACAGCTCTCCTCTTCTCTATGCTAATGTGTTTCATGATCTAACTTTGAATGATACAAAGATACAAAGATGAGGGTGTCTATAGTTGGTTTTCCCTCCTGCTTTCTATAACTGTCTAATCTAACATTCAAATCTACCTACTTTCATTAACTATACATAGATGCCTTAATGTTTTATAGATGAGATCAATCGTTGATGATCTATTTACAATATGCGAGTACGCCTCCTTTTAACTATTAAATTTAATGTTTTCAAAAATATCTCAAAACGTGAGAAAATGTGTGTTGCGCTTTCCATCTGTCTTCTGCCTCCATGCTCGCTTGCTGCTGGCGATGCTCCTGCATCAATTCATGTTATGTTTTTACTAATAAAGGATTAGTCATTATTCATCCAAGTCATGAGCCATGTAATTTGATCACATGTTTGAAAAGTTTCCTTTTGTCATTTGTCAAAATTCATTTTAGTTAAGTCATAAAAAGCGTTTAAGGTCATGTTATGTCTTGTACATAGGTTTATATAATACCTCAAAGTAATCTTTTACCTTATTTACACATGTTCCAACCAAATTTCAAGTTTGTTGCAAAAGTTCCTAGGTTTTTGCAGCGTACAATTGTACTTGTCATTTCGTTGAGAAAGTGTCTCTCCCTTATAACGGTCCAAATAAAAGCCTACATATATTGTTTATTGGTTTAATGGGTCACAAAGACATGAATTTCTCCCTTTTTTAATCCTATTCATTATACAAGTCATATTTTCTATCAAGAAACCCTAGAGTTTCATTCGCTGCAAAACCTCTTACACAGTGTGAAACCCCTGTTTTGTTGTCACATTTTTGTTCTGTGGTTGTTGAGTCATTTTACTTCGCTAGGTTTTTTTTTTTGAATTATTCAATTGCTTTAAAGTTCCCCATGATCCTAGAATCAAATCATTCATCACCATAAACCCCATTTGTTTCATAAACCTTCACTATTTTTACAAGAAAACGTAAAACTACAAAATCTAGTTCTCCATTGATTTTTTCCTATCAAGCCTGTCATTGTTAGTTCAATTTATGTTTGCAGGGATGGAAATTGAGGAGAAGAGGAAGAATTACAATAAAGAGGGTAATATTGTAAGGTTTGAGCCACAGGGACTGCAACTGATAGACTATAATCCTGCATTCAAAGAGTTTTTTCAACATGCAGGATGTCTCACCTTCTGTGAGAAGCTACAATGATATAATGTGGAGGTGGCAAGGCAATTTTCCTTGAAATTTGATGGAACCAAGACTAAAATCCAGCCTATTTAATTCCAGGTGTCATAACATAGTAATTTTTTTGCAACAAATATTCCTACAATGGGTGACAAATGGTTCAAGGGCATGGCATTGGACTTCACCTTTTGCAATGACGTTTTCAGGCCAGAGCATCAAGATGAGAACCTATCTATTGGAGTTCCAAGAAAATTCATGTCAGAGCCTTATGCATCTAATAAATATTATTTAGAGGTACTTCACATGTGAAGGGAGATTTAATAAATTCTATCAATACCACATAAGTTTGTTGATGCATTTTATAGGTAAGAGACCTCTCAACTTACCTTTCTATCTCTACAAAATTCTAGGAAAGATGGAAAATAGGGTATAGGTGAAGACTGAGAAGATACTGAATAACATATTTAATTTTTCCCTCATTAAACTTCTAGTACTATAAGAACTTAAGAAGAAAAACACACACTCGGAGTGTTTTTTATTATCATCGGGGATTGCCTAAGAATACTTTAGTACTCCTAAAATAGGGAAATATCCTCCTTCAAGTGAAAAAATACCCCAGACAACCTCTAATAGATAAAATAAGAAGGAAAAGGGAAATAGATCATTAGAACATGGTATAAATCATGATAAGGATACTAAAGGAGCCTATGGTAGTAGACAAGCTAAGAAAAAGGAAAGAAGATTTGACTTCACCCATGAAACTGTAGAGGTTATAAAACTTAGTAGGCCTCTGACTATATATCTAGCCAATAAATTATCTCCCATAGATACAGACAAAGTTGAAGAGCATGTTCAACATGTAGTTGCAGAAAATATCAAAGATCGGTCTCCATCAGAAAAGGAAGATAAAAATGTCATAGAATTTGAAAGCCAGTTAAAAAAGTCAGATCATGTCATTGTCAACTTACAACAAGAGAAAAAAGAAATGAAAAAAGGCATTGTTAAATACTTGTAATTTTATGAAAAGGCCCTTGAAAATAGTATAAATATCATGGTGAAAACATCCTTACCTCTACACAAGCCGGTAAGAAACCTATATCAACAAAACGAGATTTTTTAGGAAGAAAATAGATCACTTAAGAAGAGGTTGCAATAGATGAGAAAACAAGAAGCAAAGAGGAACTTGGATTTATTGGGTCAAGAAAAAATAATATAAGGTGAAGTTGGTCGAGGATCATCCATTTTGTCTTCTAATTGTCCATATTCTGAAACTAGCAGATCAAGGAGTCAAACCCTATTTTTGCAATTATGGGAGATACCTAGGGTTTGCAATTTTTCCTTTAAAGGCAATGTTTTTTAGCAAGGAATGTGCTTCACACGTTTCATTATCCTCATATACATGAAACAAGACCATTATATGGCACTTATAGAACAAGAAAGTATTATATATTGAAAAAAGTGAAGAACATAACTTTCGTAGTGAGTTCACATTGCGAAAGTGTTGAAGTTGTAGTTTTGCAGCGAGCCTACATTCACACAAGCATGAAAGTGACTAGTTTTTTCCAAATCAATAGAGATTTGATCACCAGTTGGAGCACAAGTGTCAGATGAGAATGGAGATTCAAAGGACTAAATTTTTGTTATTCAGTTGATGTATTTTGATCATGATATGTACATGTTTAGTAAGTCAAAAACTATTTCCTAGTTTGAAGCAATTTGTTAGTAGCTTAGTAGAAGTTTGTTTTGGTTTAGTTGTAATTTAATCTAAAGATAGAAAACCCTCATGAATTTGACTCCTTTGAGTTTTTATGGAATTTATTTCTATATATTATGGAAATGAATATGTAAAAGGGGTTCAAGTGGTGTGAGAAATATCTTTGTGACTGCATGTTGTAATCTTTTTCTAATATTAATAGAATTTTTCCTTGATCAGAAGTACCAGATCTTTGGCCTCAAAGATTAATATGAATATGTTTTCTTATGTGTGTTATCTCATGGTACATGTTCTCCTTTATCTGTGAATTCATTTAATTGTTATGTTTTCTGATATTTGAACAAGATTATGTACTGCATAATTCATTTACAATTTAATGCTTTGTTGTACGTGTTCAAATATTCCACCTTTTTTCCTCTGAAAAATACCTTAGAATTCATCCTAGATGGATGATCTATTGTAGTTTGAATTTTTTTCTCTATCCATCCCCCATATACAACAATATTTAAATTGTCTAAGGAAGTTTTTTATATCTTTCCTTTGATCATCCTCTGTTCTATTGAGAAGAGGAGGAAGAGGAATGACTCAAAACTTATTTTTTTATACTATGAATATTTCTAAGCTAAAGTGGAGGATCATGAAAATCCTCCAAGAGTGATGCACATCCAAATATCACCTGGACAATCAACTCCAAATTCCTAGAAGAAAGGTATTACCCTAATATCCAACACAAGGTTGTATATGAAATATAACCAATAACCAATATATCTACTTGTCTAAAGATAAATCAATCATGAATGCATAGTAGATAGACATTTTCCCCTCATAGTGGATGATAACTTATTTTCCATAGCTTTGACCGAACCTCCCTTCAGGATTTATGGTTGAAACTCCCAAGGTATGAATGGAGTCTTGCCAATGAAGATGACCTAAGATGAGTTAGTCAAACCTACAATATTGGAACCAAAATAGCCAAAAGAGTTTTTATCGAGGTGTTGGAGATGATAGGTGAAAAAATTGGTATGAACTTGAGGAAGGAGATTAAAAATTAACCAAATTGATACTTGAAAATTAGGATTTTTCCAAAGATAAAATATTCAACTTCAGATGTGTACTCAAAGAGTATTTACAACGATTAATAGAAGGGTATATGTAGAGAAGGAGTGACATCAAGGCATAGAATAACATTAGATTATTTGTTATAGTACTTAAGTCATGTGGAACCATCGTACCATTCCTTTGGGTTTCATACCACAACTTTGGTTATAATGGTATTGTTGTTTTTAGGCACAAAATAAACCTTTATTACAAGACTTACAAATTGGCAATCATGTTGGGGTCAAATATGAACACAAGAGAGTTATTGCATTCCAGGATGTCGCACTTAGTGGATGCAGGCAGGTTCTCTATCATATAATATCATTAATGTCAACATAACACATGGATTTTTCTAGGTTTTTAATCATTGACATTTCTATAGGTTTCTCTTGAGAGATGCATCACGCATAGCTCTTGGTTGCATTCAAGGGATGTGGGTGCATCTTAGACTTGTTCATCTTATGAGGGATACACATTGATATACGATTTAGGCTTAGATATTATAGATACTTGTGTATGTGATAGGATTTATGGAGGAGATGTTTTGGGAATGGAATATTCCACTTGCCCCTTTTAGTGGAACATGGTGATTTTTCATCCACCCTGTGTCGCCTTTAGTTGAACTTAAGGCATTAAATGAATTTAGAGAGTTGGGATTATATATTGGAAGAAGAAACTTGTATTAGGAGCTCCCTTTTATTTCATTATTCATCCCTTCCTTTTGTATCTTGTTGGAACTCTTATGCATGAGAAGAAGCCAATTTGAGAGAGGTTAATACCCCTTAACCCAACATGGGCTTGGGAGGCACACATGTATTATGATTTTTTTTTCTTGATGCATAAGATGGAGATATAGTTTCATTTGATATTTATTTGTTCTTATTTGTTTATACATTGTTATTTATTCGTTAAAATTTCATTCTCTTCAACTTATTATGTTGCATTTAAGGTTGTTGCATAAGAATACTCAACAAACACGATTGTTAGTGAACAATCAGTCTTCTACTCTCCAAGTGGGTGATAGTAATGATGTAGAGGGAAACTGTTGTAAATAACACATAATGAAGGGTTTTTATCTAGTCATAGGAGTGAAGGCCTACATCCTTATGGGGTTTGTTTGAAATCTTTGGCTATGTTATCAAAACTTGTTCCTTCGTAAAAGGAAATATGAAATTACTATCAAATTAATGGTTATATGTGGAAATAAAACAATGAAAAGTATAATTTATGATCAAAATTGTGGTTATTTATGGGTTTTCATTGATATCCTAGGGGTTTACCTAGATCTCTTGAATACTTATTGTGTTAGTGAAAATATGGAGATATGAGGTTTGTTTATGAAGATATTTAAGCATTTATGATGGTAAAAATAGTGCAAATCCTCTTAGATATATGGTTTAATGGAGGGATGGAATTATTCATGTTCTTTCATGCCTAGATTTGGAATAATTTTGGTAATATGTTGAGATTTATCTATAGGGAAGAATGAATTAAAATTAAATTCTTAAAATCGTTAACTGATGAGAAATACTACCATGGAAAGCACCACTACAAGTATGGTGACAACCTCTACTTCTAAGGGAGTCCAGCAGTGAATGTTTCTAAAGTTGATGGAGATACGACGATGTACTATTGAGAGTTATGCATTCTTCAAGGTGATATTCTTTTATGTTTCAAGACCGTGGGTTAGAAGCATGTGGAACATAGTATATAATCAAGGTATAAATAGGATGAGACTGATATGGTTGTGTATGCACCCAATCCTAGTCACGTCGATATTTTTCTCTAGTGGATATGGAACATTCATTGGTTCCATCTACTATATTGGATGTGTTCTTTGTGTATTTTACATCATACCTCTATAGCTAGTGCCTCTGCACCTTATTGGATCTGTAGGAACAATTGGCTTTGGACTTTAGATGGCCCTATTTCTATGGATATATGTCCATTTAGCTCCACAACATTTTAGGGTATGCACAATAATGATACAACGAATATGGTGATGGGTGAGGGAATTTGGACTGAAGAATGTGGAGAAGAGATGTCTAGGCATTCTTCGCCTACTATTGGTGAAATCATTGGTTCATCTACATTGAATGATAGTGTGTGAACCATCTCTATATCTACAATATAATATATTATTCATATATAATATATAATATGTAAATATATCATAATTAATATATATTATATATTATTATATAATATATATTAATTGTATGATATATATTAATTATATGATATATTAATTATATATTATATATATTAATTATAATACATTTTAATTATATTTAATATATATATATATATATATATATATATATATATATATATATATATATATATATATATATATANTTACCAAACAATTAAACCCCGCCACTATAGAATATAAATTCCATGTGCCAAAATATCAAAACCCCTATCACTAGTAAAAAAAACCCTGACCATTAAGCAATTAGTTGCAGGGAGACTGCACAGAGACATTTGAGCGAGTACAGAGAAGCTGGAGGTCGAGCATGCAATACAGAGGTTGAGCGACAATGAATTGGGAAGCAACGTGGAGCCTGCATAGAGTTCGAGAGAAGGAAGGAGCCCACATGAGTGCAAGTGATAGAGGAGATCATCCTACCAACACTAGAGGAGCAATGCCACCTCCAATATGGGTAAATACAAGAAAAAAAACATTTTATCTGCTCGCATTTCCTCTTCTCACATTAAGGCATGTCTCTGCTCGCATTGAAACATTTTTCTCTTGTAAATACAAATATATATATTATTATATAGTAGAAACAACATTAAAAAATAAAAATAGTTCTATAGCATACATACAAATCTATCATAAACCTATACCCAAATGGGATGTAATATATTGGGTGTGAACAAGTTATTTGGCTGCCACCTTGCAATTACCAGACATCCAAGTTAACTCGATGCATGTGAGAGGTCATGTCTCTATTTGATGTTTGAATGAGGGTTTTATTTTTTCTTTGAGTGTGGTTCGCACAACATTCTTGGTTTACTTTTCCACTCTTAGGATTTTGTTGCTCCCTTGGGTGATATCTTGTCTCTTCTCGTCCCTCTTTGGTTTCAGACAACAAATATTTTTTTTCTCTTGGGACTTTGGAGGGGATTTATATCGGAGCAATATGTCTCGTGGTGTAGGTGAAAGTGTGGGGGAGGGTTTTCATTGTTAGGTCAAAACAACAATATAAACTACAATGATAGGATCTAGTCCTAAATCCAACAAGAAAATGAAATTCAAGATCTCTTCCTAGTATGGTTTCCATTTTATTGTGTGAGATTTGGTGTAACATATTAAAAAATGGAACTCAATAGTAGGTTGAATTTAATGGTGCAGACATAAAATAAAATGTAAACCACAATTCAACAAATCTCTATGCCTGAACTTGTTTGGATTATATGGCCCCAATGTGTCTTTCAAGGAACTATAGGCATCCTCTTCCCATTGGGGCATTCATAATGGAAAAACACTTTCTTTATCATCCCATGTTTCAACTATGTTAAAGTAGCCACAAATAAATGAAGATGCCTATGGAAACTCATTAGTCATTCATCTCCAGAATGTTTCTTACTTATTTAAATCATTGGATGCATAGGTATTGTCCAACCAAGGTAGATGGACATCTAAGTGAAGTGAAATCAAAACCAATTTATCCGTGGGATCAATTCCTTAATCAACAAAAATTAGATCCATCTAAGGAGAAGTTAGTGTGGGACTCCATTCTTCCTTCCACGTGCTTTGTTAAGAAAGAAACCATATGTGGCCAAACTACATTTAAGGTTGTTTTGAAGAAAACACCATTAAAATCCAAACTATATTTAAAGTTGTTTTAAGAAAACATCATTAACCTTAACTTCCTTAAAAAAATGTTTATAAATGGATCTAATTGTCTAGACCATATATTTTTTTTATAGGGGTTTTCAAACCCCGACATTTAAGTTTATATCATCTTCGTTTACATTGTTTCCTAACCTAACTAAGACCTTGTAAGGACTCAAAGTGTTGGAGGCTTTCAAAGAAACATGCAACCATTTTTCAAGGGTGGCAATGCTGGGATTTTTATAGGATACACTTAGTGTATCTTAATAAAATATTGTAATTCAAGAAGTATACTTTAGAAATTTGATAATAAATAAAAATAGAACTTTTTTAAGATGTATGGAAATGGATAACTACTCCATCAAGTGCCATTTAATAATCAATGCTATGTGATTTGAATGAAAGCGCAATGATATTTTTTCTTGATGGTTAATGTTAATGGAATTTTAGTAAGGAGCATGATGATGGGATGGTCATGATGACGGGATGGCCATGGGATAATAGATTGATGGAGGTAAGGGAGAAAAATAATGGAAATTGTTTCCTACTAACTTTAGAATACCAAAATTTGAGGACAATTCTTAGTTCGCAAGGAGAGCTAAAGTGAACTTTATTGTGATTAGTGCACTTCAAAGCATTATACAAACATCACAATGAACTTCATTATAGCCTAAAGTCACTCCTAACCATGATAATGATTAGGAAAAATTTAATAAAATTATTAATTGATAATAAATGAAAATAATATAATAAGTTCTGTTGGATCATGTTGTCATTGATGCCAATGGTTTGATTATTTGGGAGATTGTTGGATCATATGTCATTGATGTAAATGGTTTGGTTTGATTGATGTCAAGTAAGTGATTGATATGATGCCCTTGATGAGAATGATATATGTCCAAGTGGAATCCAATTGATAAAGATGGATCATTGATATGATGCACTTGATGAGAATGATATATGTCCAAGTGGAAATCAATTGATAAAGACAGATCATTGCTATGATGCATTGATGAAGATGGATCAATTGAGTTGTCATTGATAGTTATGATGTAGTGGTGAATTGATGCAAAGATGAATCATTATTGTCTTATCATGTTGATAAGGTGCACAAATGAATGAACTCCAAAGTGGTCCCCTTATGGTGAAAGCCTTCACGGGAAGACGCTTTACAGATTGGGTTATCCTAGAAGAATGGTTGGAGGACCCATGCTTGTATGTGGAATAATGAGATGAATAACAATGAAGTTATTGGTGAAACTATCCTAGATGGATAGTGATTGACATGCCATTTCTGGTGGTATGTGGAATGTCACATAACACCTCACGGTTTGAGAGTTATGGTCTTATGAAGTTGGAGGACCCCCATATGAAGGATTGAAGCCCCAAAAGGTCAAAGAAGTAAAAGTTCTTGAAAAGAAGAAATCATTAGTTAAATGATAAAATCAAGATGGATTATTTAAATGATAAAGTAAAGTGAAAACATCAAGAAGGAATATTTAAATGATAAAGTATTGGAGAACTTTCTATTCATGGAAAGTGGTTAACCCTAAAATAAGGAAAATAGGTTAAGTGACCTAGAAATGGGTTAAGTAACCTAAAAATGGATTAAGTGACCTAGAAATGGGTTAAGTAACCTAAAAATGGGTTAAGTGACCTAGAAGATGAAAGTATAAATAAGAAGATAGGATCTCTTGTAAAATGTACATTTGGTGAGAATCCTTGTAGATCAATGGAGAGCTTCTTGTGAATATATTTTGGAGTATTGATGGAGAGCTTATTGTGAGAGAATATTATTGGTGTGGATCTCTTGAGCATGATTGAAGATTTATTCTGAGGAAGAGAGAGAGAGGAGGATCTCATGGACACATCAAAGTTTCGGCAATGTCAGAGATATTGACGGAAAAAAATTTGGATTCACAAAAAACCCTATTTTCTTATGCCCATGTGAGTTGTCTGTGTATAGAGTGCGTGTACACATGGGCTGACTATGTACAGGGAGCGTGGACTGAATAACCTTATGGAGATTTGTGTTTGAGCTAGTGCCAATCTCTTAGATGATGAGGCAAGTTCCAGATCTGCATTCTATGGCCTCAGATCTATCACTAAGACACTGGTATGGTTACATTATTGTATTGATAGATACTAGTGTTTGATATGTTGTGAATGCTTAGGGAATTCTTGGTATGGATTCTATGATGTGGCTCAATTTGGTTGATTTGGTTGATGGAGTGAGAAACACTCTTGTGATTCAGTAGTGACATGATTGCTATGGTATACTAGCTATTTATACATGATTGAGATATAATTCATATTGATTTGATGTGGAGCATGAGCAAGCTATTGGAGAGCTTGGATGTGTTGTGACTAGCTGTGGGTCAGTTTGGATAGTAGAAGACAGAAGGGTTCCAAGCATATGAAGAAAAGAAAAACCCTAGTTGCTTAGAAGCAGACGCTTGTTGCATTATACATTGGCCGTGTTCACACGCGGGCTGCAGTGAGCCAGGGCGCATTCACACACGGGCTGCACTACTGACATGTCGCGTACCTATTGACAGATTGATATCTGTTGAGGATTGTTGCCTCATCTTAGTTGGTGCTGAGAATGTAAGCTGAGTCTTGCATATAGATTTGGTGCTCTTGTAGAGTTGTACTCTATTCAGTCGTTGCTGATAAACCCCCAGGATTGTAGTCCGTAATAAAAATAAAATTTTACATACATCTTGTGTTCTTTGTGTCCATTGTGATGATGACTTGTTGATGATATATTGCTGATATATGTTGCTGATATGTGCCTACATCTAACTGGTTATAAATGACAGCAATGGGTAATGAATAAATGTTGAATGCTAATTGATGAGTTTTTGTGCAAGAGGGAAGTTCTGGGAAAAAGAGCCCCACACTCATTCACCCCCCCTCTAAGTGTGGTAGGTGTGTCCAACAAGTTCCACATGAAAAGTTAAATGATAAATTTAAGAGAGTGTTCAACTACTTTCTTATGACATGTGAAAGAGGTCTAAAATTGCTAGAAGGATTCAAGTAGAATGATGGTACTTATAGATTAAGTCATTGAAGAGGGACATTAATATTGTGGCAATGGAGAACCTCTTTTTAAGATTGGTGAAAGGTTGATCAATTGATTATTCAATCACTTCATCAAAGGGTGACACAATGCATGTAATTAGGCTACTTTAATACAACTAGATCCATACTAATAACACATAATACAACTAGATACATACTAATAACATGTAGCAAAATTATGAAGTGAGATAGAAATGTTGATAATAGATATTATTTAAAGGATTGAAGCAAGACCTCCCAAGTATCAAATTTTATGGACTTTTATATTTTATTTAAATGGAACATACACTTAACTAGATACATACTAATAACATGTAGCAAAAT
>ML779963.1:323553-355563 GCA_009831015.1 Picea engelmannii
AAAACCATTAGTTTCTCCTAGAATCCTTTCCTTTTATAGGAAAAACATTTTTCTAGGTTTTATACTATGGTTTAGGCCTCTACATATGGAATATGTGCGAAAAACATTCATCAAGGGAAAAATACACTATTTTGCTACAAACCCTGGCTTAAGACACAATAACCATATATATTTCCCCTAACCAATGAAATCGAGTCTTTAATATTTCCATATGAAAAATATCACATTTTTTGGAGCTATAATATAGTTTAAAACCATGTATATAACTTCTGATCCAAAGAAAAATTCATTAAGAGAAAAAACCATAATTCGAGACTTTTAACCATAATCAATACACGAAAAACACAAATACTATCCCTAATCCATTGTTACACATTATTTTCATCATCCCTATGACTATTAATGATGTAAACCTATATGTTGCATTCAGAGGGGTCAATGGCCCGAGTTCCTGAAGAGAGAAGGGAGAAGAACTTTTCCTGAGAAAAGAAGTTGCATTTTCCCTTGTAAAATCCCTGTAAAAAAGGAAGTTCATAGGTTGCTATATAGGCAGGGTGCGAGAATGCCTAATTTTCACAGTTTGCACCATAGCTAGGGTGCGATATGTTCACAGGTTGCTCTATAGGTAGGGTACGAGAATGCCTACATGTGGGAAAAACAAGCATTTTCTCAAATCTTCTAGAAGGAGAAACTTCTATGGTGAGGTGGCATCCGAATGGTTTGGATCTTACTCGCTTTCATGATTTAGTGGGATCATAATAACCTCCTCACCTTATCCTCTTCAACTTATAAAAGGAGAGGAGTTCTCATGGAGAAAGTTATCTTTGGTTAGCTTTGGAGCTATTGGGATTTGCTTGGATTGGATTGAGCTTTGGAGATTTTTAGCTTGGCTAGATGAGCCACTTTGTCAAGATAGATTGTGAATATTATCAGATCTGTGCTCTCAGAATTCTTGGAGTGAAAGTGTGTGGGGAATGAAGGACAGTTGGAAGGGACCTTATGACATCAAGGCCATGGTTGTAATCTCTCTTTCACATTTAATATGATACAGTAATATGATTGTTTCCTATAAAGCTTGTTGTGTTTTATTGTATGATTCCTTGATCACATACATAAGTTTATATTGAGTTTATGCTATTACTATCACTTTGGTTGGTTGCGTTCTTTTGTAGGATCATCATTGTATGAGTGTTGGAATGGAGCTAGGATGGTGATGGCAAGAGGAAGCAACATTCAAATGGTATGTCACCCATCCCTCTTCAGTTAGTAAATTCAATATTTAAAACTTAAGGAAAGTGTCATGTTCTGGTGTGTTTTGTTCTAGATCTAGGTGGATCTAGGGAGATTAGTTAGTGTCCACACCTACCGATTTGTCTGATATGAAATTAGGTTTCTATTGATTTTATAAGGAAATTATTCTCTATTTAAAACTCATACCATGGTTTGCATTCTTATGAATGGCCTATGAGTATAGAAATCACTCATTATGAGAAAAAATCATGGTTTACAACCCCAAGTCATAATTTACTTGACACAAACAATTTGCATTTCCTTGAATCCATGACATTGGACTCCTAAAACTTTTACAAGAAAATATTTCATATCTAGGACCTATTGTAATACCCCAAGGCCGAGCCCCTGCTAAAATGTAATTATGTTTATAGGTTGATGAGCCAAGTGTTTATAAGATGGGAGGCTTATGTGTTTATTAGGCCGAAGAGCCTAGATGCTAAAGACCAGGGAGGCTTCATTTGTATATGTAATTATGAAGATCATTGATAAAGATACACCGTTATGTGTAGACCGACCATGAAGAAATATTTATGGGGGAATAAGCTCCACTGGGAAGGGGAAGGGATGGGTTTGAGAGGCTGGGAAAAAGGGCTAAGCTAGAGGGCTTATTGCCAAGGGAATATTATAATATATTTTCCAAAAAGACTAATGTTTGGGGAAATAACCTCTATTATCCTAAGTTCCTTTGGGGAGAGGAACACACTCCAAGTGGAGAGGAACAAGCTCCCAAGAGAGCCATGTCTCAACCTAGGCACATGCAATTTTATAGAGTAAAATACATCATTGAGGGGGTTTTCTTTCCATTATTTCCATGCCCCTCACGCACTCGCGCACACACTCATACTGATCATTCACATAGCCAACCATTTTCCTCCATCGTTGACCTCGACTATATTTGAAACCTGCAAACCCATGAAGCCATACCTGATTTTTCTACTGTGGTTACCCATTGACTTAGGATCTAGATAGAAGAAGAAAGTTGTCAGGAATGTGGTTCTGAAGAGGTAGGTGGTTAGACCCATGGATTGAAGAATCATGTTGTCAGTCCTGTGAGAAAAACTCTCTAGGTGAGAGTTATTGTTGGGGAAGTGATTTCTCCTGGAGGGAGTCCAGTAGCAGCCATAGAGCTCTAAGAATTCTTGATCCATCCTATTGTTGAAGCCCTAGAAGGGAAGTGGAGAAGCCAATGGACTGTGGAATAGTGAAGTTGTATATTCCTGGAGTGGGATAGGTATGTAGGGAATGAAAGTTTGTGAGAAGTGGACGTAAGTAGGCTCATGGGAGGGAATCCTTCCCATTGCGTTGTGCAACTTTTTGTAGCCTCATCCTAGCGTATGAATTCCTTTACCCTGGGTGGAGTTTAGTCCCAACTTGGGGGTGACCCAATGCTAATAGCTTGGAGCAACGTGGTCTAAGGATGGGAGGTTCATGGAAGGTCTACATGCAGTTGGTGGTCTTCTCATAAAAATATAAGTACCATTTCTATGTTAATTTGTATATTGTGTATCTTATACATGTCTTTATATTTATAATAATGGCATGTGTTGTTGCATGCATGTTTTACTGTGTTTTCCACATTTAATTTTTGTATTAGTATAATGCATGTTAGTTTTTTAAGTTTATATGTATGATGTTCCACAAAAATCTATGGCTGCCATATCCCAATAGGTCTATGCCTGGGTATGGACAATGTAATTATCAGAATAGAGTGAGAAGTTCTATTTTGTATTCAGTTCAAGTGACATTTCCTAGAAGAAGGTTGGGGATGTTACAAATTGGTTAAAAAATATAAATTTCAGCAGTTAGGTGGTAGCGTCTCCCCGACAAGGTGGCCCGGTTATGTTACAAATTGGTATTAGAGCCCAATTTTCGACACCAAGCCTGAATTGGGCCGTATAAGTGGTTTTTGAAGAAAAAGTTACAGATAATTAAAATTACAAAGTGCCAGGGAACACCTTGGTTGTGTTCAAAATATCAGGAGGTATATCATTTTGATAGACCATGAAAACCATGATGTTGGGCTAGAAATTTTAAATTTGAACTATTGGATCTGTTCGAAAGAAGACAAATCCATCAAAACTATCAGATTTGAGGTAGGTGCACAGTGGTTAAGCACCGAAGTCTTTCGAGCTTCATTGCTCCAAATTTTTTTGTTGTTTTTCAAAAGGAGCTGAAGCACGAAGCTTCGAAGTCTTGGAGTGAATCTCAACCATAGATCACTTGGGAGGAGGAGAGTCGTTAGATTTCCTAGGTAGTTCGATAGTTCTAAGTTCAGGGAAATTAGTGGAAGTGTGTGTAGAATGGACTTCCTCTCGAAGTCCCAAAGTTCCTAACTCTGGAGTGAATCTAGACTATTCGTGTATGAGGACACATGTCAATGGATTATCAAGTGTCTATAAGTTTAGAAGTTCAACACTCTAGAGGAAATGGTTTGTGGTTTCACAAGAGGAACATATCCCCGAAGTCCCATAGAACCAAAGTGACATGAAGTGATGATGCCATCGATGGTGACATGGAAGTGTTTCAAAATTCAGAGTTTGGGAGTTTTTGGGTGTGCAAATATGAAATCCTATGAAGTCCTGGGGCTCCAAAATCCCCAAAGCACTAGATATGATGTGGACCTAACCTAATTATACCACGTGTCACTTGATAGTGGGGCCACATGTCACCATCTTATATTATGACAATAGTACTACGTGGACCCCATAAATTTTAAGGGGTTATGGAATTCAACATTCAGAGGAAATAATGGATGATGAAGGAAGAACTTTCCGATCTCCAAAGTCCTGAAGTCCCAAAGTTCTGAAGTCACAAAGCACTGAAGTGATGTGGCTTGATGACGTCACCTAGGGTGATGTGGGAACACAAGATGTGTGCCACGTGTTAGTGTGTTTTGTGCTTTTAAAAGACTGATTTTTCCAATTAGAACTTGACATGTATCACCCCTTAGATTGGGCCACATGTCCGATTCTTTGGGTCTTTCACATAACACCCCTCTAGTGCGTGATTTCTAACTAGACTCTGGTGGTTCTCTAGTCCAATGTTTAGGAGAAAATTTAAGTTCTAATGGAAATATGCCGAAGTTGGAGTCCCATATCTCCTATCCACCATAGATATTGGCCAGGACCATGGACCATTGATTCTTGAAATATTGGGGATTTCTAGTTTGGCAATCTAGAAGTCTTTATATGTGAAGTGTTAATGTATAAAAGGCCAAATTCAGAGTCAATCCCGATCGTCCTTCGATAGGTGAATGTCCACCATAGATCTCAGTCCTTCATGGAGTTTTCCAATTCACCAATTCGAGAGGTAGTACAATATGGATTCTCAGAACTCTTGAAGCCCATAATCCCAAAGCTCCTGTGGATAGCAGGTCTAAACAAAGAAGGAGGATCATCGATCCGTGAATCCTCAGGTTTCTAGAATTCGACATTTGATAGATTTGGGGTGTACATGTGAAAAGAAAACCTCTAAAGCCAGAAGTTAAGGAGCCCTGGAGGCCTAAAGAAAAGAATAAGCACCTTACAACTAGCACTTAGACACAACCTATGGTCACATGAGTGCAGGGGTTGAAGAAAAAGGGCCAAGTGCCTAAAAATTGTTTTGCAAAACAAAGAAGGGCTTAGAGTAGGAGCCTATGGTTTTTTTTTATCTAGAACTACACCTAATGAAGTAAAGAAGGCATGTATACCTGAAGAAGGGATCCACCATGGATCCAAGAACCAATTTGACTCTAAGATGGAAGAATCCATGTACAGGTATTGCGTCCCCGAAAATACATTTGTTCAAGTATCCATAACTTCCTGGTCAAAACTCAGAATTGAGCATGGAAGAAGGAATTGGAAAGGTCTTGAACAACAGAGAATAATTGTTCAACCAAAAATTGGATCTGAACAATTGATTTATCAGGAAATAATAAGAAAATAATTCTGATATATTAATGAATCAAAATGGTTCATGTTTTCGTGAAGTTATTAAGAACAATTAGCCTAAAAACGTTCTATTGGATGCACTTTTTTGCAGAATCAACAGCTTCCATAATAGAGCAAAGTTATCACAAAGTGCAGAGAGATGGGTGATGCAAAAGAGGCTTATAGTTAGGAATATGATACCAGAGGAATGGATGTTCAGTTGGGTATGGAATGAACCAACTCCAATGGACATGGAGAAGAAAAGGATGATAAAATAAATCTGGTTGAGAACATAAAACAATTGCAGATAGATGTTCAGATCCAAAAGGATGATAATGAGAGGCTTATGAAGGCCAAGGAACAATACGAAGACTTGAATATGAAGTTAATGAAAATCCTGGATATAATTGAAAAGAAGTTGGATAAGGAGAGTGGCTCCAACAAATCAAGAAGCCACAAGTCCCCTGATGGAAAAGGAAGATCAAGGAGTTGTAGAAGACATCACCATCACTCCCAAAGGAATTATAATAGGAGAAAACATAACAACTCAATTCCATCCCCCGTTAGGAAGAATAGGAGGTCTGGGGTAGATGAATAGAAAGGAGAAATGAACAAGATCAAGCCTCATACGTTTTGCTGGAGATCACAAGAAAGACAAAGATGTTGAGACATGTTTGTTAGGCATGAGAAAATACTTCTAGCTGCATAATTATTCTTCTCATGCAAAAGGAATAATTTCTATTTATCAACTATAGGGAAAATCATCCATGTGGTGGGATCATCTTGTGAAAATGCAACACATCAGAGAGAAGAATGTGACTTGGAGGGAATTCAAGAATAATTTTGAGAAGAAATACCTAACCAAGAGGTATTATGACAAAAAGATGAAAGAGTTATTTGAACTCAACCTAGGCAGCATGACCAATGATGAGTATGAAAGGATATTTTAGAATTGTTGAAGTATGTCTCCTTCATCAAAGATGAGATCGTTAAGATTCAGAGGTATCTGAGTGGGCTGCCATCCTTTATTAGTGACAAGATTAAATATGATGATACTAATACTTTGGAGGAAACCATAAGTAGAGCCAAGTGATTATATGATCAACATAAAGGAAATCCTACTTTCCAAATAGCTTGGGAAGACAAGAAAAAATTTAAGAGGGAACAAAGGAAGAAGGGGAACAATTCACCATTTTTCATAAACAATCCTCAAGGGCATCCATCATTTAGAGAGCACATAATGGATAAGTTAGGTGGGAAAAGGCCAAGGAAGACACCCATTCAATGTTGGGGTTGTAAAGGAGACCATAAGTATAGAGATTGTCCTCACATAAGTGACAAATTCAGAATTGTCCACAATGTACAACAAGAAGAAACAATGGAGGACATGGGCATAAGTGTACCAAGGATCTATGCAGCTCTAGACAACAAGAAAGATGAGTTTCAATAACACATGATTGAAGTAGAAGGTATCATCAATAACCATGCCTTTACTATTTTAATATATTCAGGAGCTAGTCATAGCTATATAGATCCTAAGGTAGTAGAAAGATTTCATTTTCCAAGAACCAAGCATGGAAAATATTGGATGGTGTAGTTGGCTAGAGGAGGCAAGAGAAAATTTGTGGAGCTAGTTAAATCATGTCCAGTGGACATGAATGGGCTAAGTACCAAGGGAGATTTGAACATCTTGCTATTGGGTTCATATGAATGTCTAATTGGTCTGGATTGGTTGTACCAAAACTATGCCATATTGGACTATCATAACAATGCATTTACTTTCCTGAATGAGGAATGGAACCCAAGAACAATCCAAGAAATTTCTAGGGTAGTAAATGTTCGAGAGATCTCAGCAATGTAGCTGAAGAAGTGCTACAGGAAGGGAAACCAAATATTTGTAGGTCATATGGAGGAAGCACCTAAGGATAAGGTGCCAAATATTGAGGATCATGTGGTCCTGCAATAATTTCAATATGTGTTTAAGGAGATACCAAGACTACCCCCAAACATAGATATTGATTTCTCTATAAATTTGATGGATGGAGCAACTCCAGTATCAAAGACTCCCTACATAAGAGTACACCAAAGATGAAGGAGTTGAAAATTCATCTTGAAGAGATTCTGAAGAAGGGGCATATACACCCAATTGTGTCATGTTGGGGTTCCCCAATTTTATTTCTTAAGAAGAAATATGGGACATTGAGGTTGTGCATTGACTTCAGAAAACTGAACAAAGTTACTATAAAGAACATGTATCCTTTGCCAAGGATCGATTATCTCTTTGATTAGTTAAAGGATGAAAGGATATTCTAAAAGATTTATCTGAGGTTAGGATACCATCAAGTAAGGATAAGAAATGAATACAACAACAAGACCACCTTCAGGATAGGGTACTGCCATTACAAGTTCAGAGTGGTGCCATTTGGGTTATCAAATGTGCCAATTGTTTTTATGTGCTTAATGAATGGTGTTTTCCAGGAATACTTAGACAAGTTTGTCATTGTATTTTTCGATGACATCCTTGTATATTCAAAGTTAGAAGAAGAACATGAGAATCACTTGAGGATGGTGTTACAAGCGTTAATAGAGCACCAGTTGTATGTCAAATTGAGCAAGTGCTCATTTTATCAGAACCAAATTCACTATTTGGGGCATATCATATCCAAAGAAGAGATATAAGTGGACCCTGAAAAGATTGAGGCTATTAAAGGGTGGAAAAAACCTAAGAATGTTATACAAGTAAGATCCTTCATGGGTCTAGCTAGATACTACAGAAGATTCATTGCATGGTTTTCGAGAATTTCTCAACCAATTACTTCCTTGAAAAGGAAGGGGGTGAAGTTTATATGGAAAACATAGTGTGAAAAGAGCTTACAACAATTGAAGAAGTTGTTAACCAATGCTCCAATTATGAGGATTTCTGATCCGAATGAAGATTTCTTGGTTTTCACCGATGCATGCAAATAAGGACTTGGTGGAGTCCTTAGTCAGAACATATTTGCGATATGTTTTGAATCCATAAAATTGAAAGAGCATGAAAGGCTCTATGCCACTCATGATTTGGAGTTGGTAGCCATAGTACATGCCTTGAAGAAGTGGAGGCACTACCTCATGGAAAAGAGGTTTGAAATGAGGATAGACCATAATGGTCTGAAATATTTGTTTGATCAACCAACTTTAAATGACAGGCATAGCAGATGGTTGGAATTCCTCTGTGAGTATGACTTTGATATTACGCATATCAAAGGAAAAGAGAACAAAGTGGTTGATGCACTCAGGAGAAGAGTGCATGAACTGCATGCTACAACCATTAGAATGTATCAAATGGATCTTAAAGGCACAAATTATGAGGCTGCAAAAGAAGATTTGCAGTACATTGAGTTAGTAGAAATATTATAGCAAGGTAAAATACAACAGAAAGCTGCATATTATGAATTGGGAAATGATGGAATTCTCTTGTATAGGAAAAAAAAATTATGTACCCAATTATCATGAATTGAGGAGTATTATTTTGAATTAGATGAATAATGTACCTTATGCTAGACACCCAGGATATCAGAAAACAATTGCAACAGTCAAGAGCCAATATTATTGGCCAGGCATGAAGAAGTAAATTGTTGAGTACATTGAAAAAATTTTGTATTGTCAAAAGGTTATGGATGAGCATAGACACCCAACTGGGTTGCTGCAGCCATTTCCCATTCTTGAGTGGAAGTGGGAAGTGGTGACAATGGATTTCATCACCAAATTTCCCATAAAAAGAAAACAACATGATGCTATCATGGTGATGTTGGAAAATCTTATTAAAGTTTCCCATTTCAATCCAATGAAGGTTACTCACAAAGAAACCAATGTTGTTGATATTTATATGAGGGAAGTAACACACTTGCATGGCATTCCCAAGACAATTGTGTTTGGTAGAGACCCAAATTTTACCTCCAATTTCTGGAGGGGATTATTCAAAAGGTTCAAAAGAAATCTAAACTTCAACACAACTTATCATCTTGAGACTGATGGGAAAACAAAAAGAGTGAACCAAGTGAGAGGATATGATAAGAATTTATGTGATGGACAAACCATCTAAATGGGAGGATTATCTGCACTTGGTAGAATTTGCCTACAAAAATGGGTATCAGGCATATCTGAAGATGAGCCCAATTGAGGCACTTGAGGGTAGAAAGTGCAACACACCAGTAAGTTGGGACAACCCAATGGATAAAGTAGTGGTTGGGCCAAAGTTTCTCAGGGAAATGGAAGAGAAAATGCTAAAGATTAAGAATAATTTACAAGATGCCCAAGATAGGTAGAAATGTTATGATGACAAAGGCATAACCCACAAGGAATTTAAAGTGGGTGATCATGTTTTCTTGAAGGTGAATACCAAAAAAAGTTCCTTGAAGTTGGGAAACTATTCCGAGTCCAAAACTAGATATTGTGGGCCATTTGAAATCGAAGAAAGGATTGGACCAATAGCTTATATGATTTCATTTCCTACATCTATGTATATCCATAATGCATTCCATGTTTAATTTCTTAATAAATATATACTTGATGATGCTAATCATGTTATTGATTGGAATGTGATTTAGGTGGAGCAAGAAAGTGCTTTTCAAGTGCATCTGGTACGCATTCTAGACCAAAAAATCAAACAACTCTAGAATTGAGCCATAGGGATTGTAAAGGTCCAATGGACCTAGTACGATCCCAAGGATGCAACTTGGGAGTATGAAGATGTTGTGCGGGAATAATACCCACATCTTTTTGAATATTTTTGAAAATATTGTTGTAATATGTAGATATGACGCACTAAGGACAATGCATAAATAAGGGAAGGAGATTGTAATACCCTAAGGCATAGCCCCCGTTGAATTGTAATTATGTTTATAGGATGGTGAGACAAGTGTTTATAATTTGTGAGTATTATGTTTTTATTAGTCTAGAGAGCCTTGGTGATAAAGTCTAGGGAGCCCGATTTTGTATATGTAATTATGCAGATCATTAATAAAAATACATTGCTACATCTAGATTGACCACAAAGAAAGAGTTACGGGGGACTAAGATCCATTGGGAAGGGGAAGAGATGGGGCTGAGAGACTGGGAAAAAAGGGATAAGATATAGGGCATATTTCCAAGGGAATATTATAATATATTTTCCAAAAAGTCTAAGGTTTGGGGAAATAATCCTTGTTATCCTAAGTTCCTTTGGGTACAGAAATGAACTCCACATGGAGAGGAATGAACTCCAAGTGTAGAGGAATGATCTCCCAAGAGATCCATGTGTCAACCTGGGTGCATGTAGCTTTATGGGGGAAAATCCTTCATTGATGGGGTTCGCTCATGATTCTTTCCATCCCCCTCATTCTCTCTCGCACTCAGACTAAGAATTCACATAGCCAACCATTTTCCTCCATCGTTGACCTCAACTAACTCTGAAAAATACCAACCTTTGAATCCATACCCAATTTTTATAATGTGGTTACCCGTTGACTTAGGAGCTGGATAGAAGAAGTAGGTTGTTAGGCCTGTGGTTTTGAAGAGGCGGGTGGTCAGGCCCATGGATTGAAGAAGCAGGTTTTTAGGCCTGTTATAAACTCTCTCTTGGTGAGAGAGATTGTTGGGGAAGTGATTTCTCTTGGAGGGAGTCCAACAAGAGCCACAAAGCTCTAAGAATTCATGGTATGACCTATTGTTGAAGCCTTGGAAGGGAAGTGGAGTAGCCGATGGACTGTGGAACAATGAAGGTGTATATTCTCAGGGAGGGATAGTCATGTGGGGAATGAGAGTCTATGAGTGGTGGGTGTAAGTAGGTTCTTGGGAGGGAATCCTTCCTATTGCATTGGCAAGATTTATGTAGTCTTAGCCTAGTCTAGGAATTCCTTTACCCTAGGTGGAGTTTAGTCCCAGCTCGGGGGTGACCCACTGCTGATAGCTTGGAGCAGCATGGTCTAAGGTTGGGAGGTTCATGGAAGGTCTATATGTAGTTGGTGGTCTTCTCATAAAAATATAAGTATCATTTCTATGTTAATTTATATGATGTGTATCATGTACATGTATTTATATTTATAAGAATGGCATGTCTTGCTGCATGTATATTTTACTGTGTCTTCCACATTTAATTTATGTATTAGTAGAATGCATATTAGATGTTTAATTTTGTATGTATGATGTTCTAAAAAGAGCTCTTTCTACCATATCCCAGTAGGTCTATGCCTAGGTATGGATAGTGTGATTATCAAAACATAGTGAGAAGTTTTGTTTTGTATTAAGTTCAAGTGAAATTTCCCAACATAAGGCTAAGGGTGTTACAAATTGGTAGCATAATTCGAATTTAAGCTGTTAGGTGGTAGTATTTCCCCGATAATGCAGCCCGGGTATGTTACACCTATATTATTATTTAATTCCACATATATGGCTTATGAGCCTAGGAAATGTTCATAAAGGGTATAATCCATGAGTTAAAATCTCCAAAGTTACAATGGTTTAGTCAATAAGAGGTATTTTCATTGCACTTATAAATGAAATTAGTTTCCTAATGGGGCCTATAACATATTTTAGTATCCTGTAGATATGTCTTATGGGCCTTAAAAACAATCATTAAATATAAAATCCATGGTCGGAAGCCTTGTATATTCTTGTGAACCAAAAAAACACTAATTAGGAGAAAAATCCAAAGTTTAGGGCCCTAAACCATTGTTCATGCCATAAGAACCATTTGTGGTACCCCTAATTCATGGAATTGGGGACTAAATCATTTAGCATAGAAAGCATATTGATGGACTTTCTCTAGTCATAAGGGAAGGGTTGTCAACTATTGAGAGCATGATTTTGTTTCAGGTTAAAAGATACTCCTACTCTCCACAACTGAAAAGTGAGAATATTTTCTCATTTTTTTTTAAATACTCATAGCCCATCACTTTGGCGACGACTGTTATCGTTTATGGTATTAATACTTCATCGCAAGGATTCATTGGATAGTTTGTCTCTCGGAAGATGACCTAAGGTCGTCTCTCTTGTGGTGACCTCTTTAGTTCATCTCTCATGGGATGACCTTTTTAGGTCATCTCTCATGCGATGACATCTTTAGTTCATCTCTTGTGGGATGACCTATTTAATTCATATCTCATGGAATGACCTCTTTAGTTCATCTCTCGTGGGACAAACTATTTAGGTCGTCTTTCATGTGACGACCTATTTAGGTCGTCTCTTGTGCGATGACCTCTTTAGATTATCTCTCATGCGATGACCTCTTTAGGTCATCTCTCGTATGACGAGCTGAAGATGACAACATTACAAAATCATTAGGTCATCACATGAGAGATGATATCCTTAGGTTGTCACAATTTCCACAACACATGATATGACATTTTTGGGGTCCAATATTCATTGCCATCTCCATGAAAGAATGCCACGGGAGCATCAAAATGACCATCACAAAATGACCCAAATTTACTTGTGTTTTCTATTTGTCTTTGGTCCAACCTATGTAGGCACCCTTTCCTGGTTTGGTGTAGGGATATCAGGATGGCTCCCCTCACCATCGTTTCCATTGTTCACATTTGAACCCCCGACATAAGAGTTTTTGACATCGTTCTCAGGTGAAATTAATTGAGTCATGAGATGGGATAACTACTCTTGCCCACTAGCTATTTTCTCCAAGACCTAAAGGGATATATCCTCATTTGGGTCCCCCATGGTTCTCCATTGTTCTACTCTAGGTTGATTCTCACCCATCTCCTCCTCTCCTTGGTCAAAAATGGTTTTTTCCCCTCATTGTCTTCTACTTCTGTAGGTGATATACCTATCTTTTCCTCTCCTCGTGAACTACAAAATCCCCCTCAGGTTGGTAGGAATAGGGTTCTGATACCACTGTAATATTCTTTCTAAGTATTTTTGGTTCTTTCCTTCTTATAAAGAACATTTGACAAACAAATTGTCAATATGGAGTATAACAATAAGAGATGCAATCATCCAAACAATGAGGAAAAATTCTAGATGTTATTAACTCTATTTCTGGGCATGATATTCTAGTGAAAACATATTACTTCATTACCTCATTTCAAAAAAAAAAGTAACCAACTTCCTGACCTATTATTTTAATGTGTGTTGTTTGAATATGTGAGTATACAATAGTGGAAAGAGTGGGAACAAGCCTGTAGATGAGAATAATGAAACAACAAAGGAATATAAGGAATAATGGAAACCAATAAGCAAGATACTCAACCCTAGCCACTATTAAACCCTTCCATAGAGGTAACACATCCTTCCCATAGCCAAATCAATCCCAACAAATAATAATGTGGTCTAGAGATGAGGGGTGACCCCTTTTATTATCCAGTCTCATGTAAATAAGACCTTCCCATGAAAATATATCAACCAATAGAAGATAAATCGAGACAGTGGTGAGTATCTCAATCTCGAGGATGAATAATGGTCTCAAACTAAGAAAAACTTATATCCAGGAAGTGAGTGATGCCTCCAATAGTCAAGAAATGCACTAAACAATAGTTATTCAACCTCATCATAAGATAAAATACACCCAACATGTACAAAATCTCCCTCACTGCCAGAAATAAACCCCAAAAGGGATAAGGAGGTACAGTGCTAAGAAACATGGCCCCCTTTAAGCCAAAATCAACCACAAACTCTATATTCTCACTGCTACAAATAAAACTCACTCACATAAGAAGATCTTCACCGCCACGTAAGAGATATTCACCCACATTGAAGCACCATGAATAAATTGATGTGATCTCTTCTCCAAAATGACTAACTAGGGTAGATTTGTTTCACCACCAAATCCAATCTAAAAAAATATTCCTAGGGTTTTTGGACCAAGAGTTCCCAAATCCACAATGAGCTCTCTCAACGAGAAATTAGAAATTACCAATGCACCTTCTTTTTTCCTTTTTATTCATTCGTTGACTCTTTTGTGAAATGTTTACCTTTTAATCAATTTAAGTGACTTTTCATATTCCTCCTAAGTCACTTTTGGAGATTTTTCCCCTTTTCCCCTTTTAATTTTCTAATGTAATTTTTGTTTGGAAATTTTTCCCTTAGGACATTAAATAGTCAGTTAATTCCATTTTTCTAATGAATAGAGCATACGGGAATCACTTAGGCTACTTTGTCCATGTCCCATGATCACTCGGAAGGGGGCATGACATAATTGGGCCTTGGATGGACATACCCTTGGTTTCATTGGAATTAGGTCACCAAGTTACATCTTGGGGTACCACTCAACTATAATTTCGTTGCGTGAAAAACAAATTGTTGAAGGATCTCCAAAACTAGAGTTTTTCTTAGTGAGGCACAATGCAATTTTTGAACAAGGGGTTGATTTTGAAGAACACTATGTGAGGGAATTTTGGTTAGTGTTTTCATGTGGGCCTTGGTGAAACAAACATGTTGGAGCTTAGCAAAATCAATTATGTTGCTCATTTTGGATTTTATGGCCCCAAACCAAATTGCCAAAATTTCATTGAATGACTTGATGAGGCAAGTTGCAACTTGGAATAAAGTCTAACTAAGCCTCAAATGGATGAAATTTTAGTTGCAATGTAGTTGGGGCATTGGTTTAAGACTATGGGTAACCCTCCACTATCACTACATTTCTCATAAAAATGTTTGTTGGGGGATCTTAGGAAAACTAGGGTTTTTCTTAGTGAGACAGAGTGTAATTTATAAACAAGGGGTTGATTTTGAAGAATAACGTGTCAAGTGATTTGGGTAGTGTGGTCATGTGGTCCTTCTAAAAGCATACATGAATAATCTTACAAAAATTAGTTATGACTCTCGGTTTGGATTTTATGCCTCTAGACAAAATTGTCAACATGTCCCTGAATGGCTTGAGGAGGCGAGTTGCAAGTCGCCATAAAACAATGAACATACCTTGTATGGAAAATATGTTAGTTGCATTGTAATCCTGATATCAGGTTACAACTAGGGGTATCCCTCTATTGTGTTGGCAACCATTTCACATATTTATCTTTTCCTTATGAGCTGCCTACATAAGGGTTTTTGAACCCTTAATACTCATCGCAATCTTTTGAATAAAACGACATGATTATTTTGCGCATTTGCACACCTGCCTTTTTTTTTCTTTTTCATGACTGCAAGCGTGAAAACCTTGAGTTTGAAGTCATGTCGATGGCATTAAAATTGTCACTAGATTATTATGGTTACTCTTGTTTATATGGTCATTTCACCTATAACTCAATGACAGTCACACAGTTGGCAAGACACCAAACCTTTACTAACTTTGCATTTTTATTAATTTTATAAGTTTGTGTTGCAATGGTGTTCTAGTGATTGTGATCGATTCCTTGATAAAATGGTGGTGTGATGTTCTATTGTCTTTGATCAAATTCCTTGGTGCAATGGTTTCATGAGAATGCATAAGTTTTATGGTCAAATCTTTGGTGCTAAATTTGAAATATTGTTTTGTTTTAAATCATACAAACACTATTGCTTATGTAAATATTTGGGTCGACTTATCATGGTTTTCAATAGTTTTTTGATTGGCATGTCATTTGCATTACTTTTAACACACACCAATAGTGATTTGAATCACCATAGCACCATCAATTGTACATTTCGATATGAATGTTTTACATGGGTCTGTTTCGTTCCACCACCCTCGCACACTTAGGCATTAATGCCTGCCTTGTATCTCGGGTTACCTCTGTTGGTCTTAGGGAAACCTATGAGCTTTCAGTTCTGCATATAACCTATCTAACCCCCTATATGTTTACCCTGCTCACTCTGTGTTCTCTCCCATGGAACCTGTAGTGTGCATAGAACCTAATGGCATCCAAATTCTCCTTCTATTTGACAACACTCATGAAGACCTGGAGAATAGTGGCTGGTTAGTTTTTATCCAAAAATTTGAGGGTTTCAATCTCAAGGTAGCCCAACAGTTTTCCCTCACATTCGACGGATGCAGGCTTTTGGTTGGAGACATACATCTTGAACTAGACGACGAACTCCTCAATTCAGCCACGGGTTTGCCAGTTAAAGGGCAGAGGTGGTTTAAGAATTCGAAAGTGGATGAAGTTCCATGGCCACTCCTATTCGCATCGAGGAAAATTGTCAGTTGTAATAGAGGTATGCCTGTCACTTCCCTCAAGCCCAGGTGGCATGATTTATTAGCCATTGTTAAGCAATTCGTGACTTGCAAAGGTCGTTATGGTTTAGTGTTTCTTTACCATCTCCAGTTGCTTATGAACTTCATAGACTTCCCTCTGAATATGCCTCGCTACCTCCTACGTAGTCTGTATAAAATGTCGAAACGATTTAAGAGGGAGAAGGATGATAGCAACCTCTTCCATCACTGCTTGATCAAAATCATTATCGTTTATCATTTAAGGCTGAGTGGTGACTGTTGGCAAGCCTTCTTGTTAATGAATGGCTTTGCCACTCCTCAGTGCATTCAAGTGGACAAGACCATGGTCACTGAAACCCTTGTTGGGCCAGCCGTGCCACCTCCTACCCTCCTACCCGCTATAAAACCCTTGACCTGCCCCAACATTGATCTACCAGACACTATACCCGACCCATGTTCAAAATATGATGCTAAGACTGGTAAGAGGCTTGTAAGAAAAAAAGGAAAGGGTAATACAAATGTCAACAACAAAGTAAAGAAGAATGCATGATGGGTATCTAGGTGTGCTCGAAACAAGCCCAAACAAAACGTAGACCAGAAGCCTATTGTTTTAAGCAAGGATTCAGACTCTGAGATTGAACTTTTTTTGGCTGAGGAATACCTTTATTCACATGATCTATGTTCTGCTGAACGCTACGACTACGTGTCCAACCTCCCACCATGCCTCAAGGATGACCCTAACTTCCCAGGAATTAAGTTTGACAGTGCATCCCCTGGTAACTCAAAAGAACCCTCATCTGTAATGCCTCGGCCCGATCAACCACTGTGTACTTGGTGCAATTCTTGGATTGAACATTACTACACAGATGTTCTTTTGTTGAAATCTAAAATTAAATCATTGGAGGAACGGGTTATTATGTTGTCAAAGGAAAATCACAGGCTACAAGCTTATGATAAGAAGAAAAATACCACGGGTTCTATCGTCTTCAGAAATGTTGAGGTAGCTACTGCTTTTGTTAACTCAAAGTTATCCTGACCAAATCGTTTTCGTACAGCCCAGGTATGTTATTTCAATATCGATTTTTGGTTTGAATTAGCATAGCCATTTGTGTTTTCTCAGAAATAGTTTTGCTTTGATAGATTTAAAAACGATTATGTTATGTCCAAATTACCAAGAATGATTTCGTTTTGAATTGTGTTTGCATTTGAATAGGTACAAAAGATTTGATTGCTAGATTGATTATAGCTCTGTTTTGTTTAATACGATTTTGTTGTTCTTGAATTAGTATAAACGATTGAATTGGCTCTGAGTTAATTTGATATAGTTATGTTTTGGTTTGATTAAAAAACGATTATGTTTGTTTGAATTGGCATAGTCGATTGTGTCTGTGATGAATTAATATGAAAAATTGGTTTGCTATATCGAATTTAGTTCTGTTTTGATTTAATATGATTTGGTTGGTTTTGAATTGATATCAACGATTTTGTATGCATTGGATTAGTATCAAAGATTGGTTTGATAAATAGAATATAATCTGTTGATTCAAAAATGATTTCGTTGATTTTGAATTATCAAAAAGATTCTGTCTGTTTTGATTTGGTAATAAAAAAGTTGGTTGACAGATCGCATATATCCCTGTTACCATTTGATTAATTCAATTACGATTTCGTTGGTTCTGAATTGGCATAAAAATTTTGGTTTGTTTTAGTGTGAATGAATTTCTTTGCTTTGAATTAGTGATTAAGGGTTTGTTTAATAGGTCGCATATATTTCTGTTATCATTTGGTTAATTTTAAAAGATTTTGTTTGTAAATATGACCAGCTACAGAATCGTGAGATTCTGTAGGTCGTCATAAAATTTGGATTTTTTTGATTTTACAATTAAAACATTATCTAAAATTGTTTACTTTTGCCTATCTACAGGTACATACGAATTTCTATGGGAATTGGATCTGCTGTGGCAGTTTAGAACATACTTTTTGATTACATAGTTTTGTTTCTAGTTGTTAGTCCTAGGCAGAAATAGAGATTTGGGAGATTATTCCCATATTTTTTGCAAACTGTTTTTGATAATTCCCACAGGGATGTTTTACCACGTGGCCTTTATATACTTGTTATTTTTTTGTAAACAACCCATCACTATTGGGAGAACAAAGACTATGGACTTATGATACAAACTCGAATGGAAGTGGATCTTTTGTAACAGCTTTAGCTTTCAATTTATCATACTTTCGTTCAAGTTTTCTGCATTTTAATTTGTGATCAAGTTATTGACTACTTTAGATATCAAGAATTTTTATAGGTTGATGCGTTATGATTTAAATTTTGTCCATATATGATGTATCTCATTCTACGCATAGCAATCACTATGTTTGAATTTAATTAACATAAGGTTTATCTTCTTAATTAAATGAACGATCATATGCAAATCTTCGCACTGGGATTTATCTAAATGTGATGATCTGTAAACTTTAAGATTGTTGTTGTTTTATGTCTTGTTTGTTCTGTCATTCGTATTCAAAGAGCACTGTTGCTTCATGTTTACAAGAAACTTGTGGAAAATCTAGTGCGGGTTTCCTCCCATCAAACATCTAAATCAAGTACTGTGCACAGGACAAATACGAAGCGTTACTTCAGGTCAGTTTGTTATTTGCAATTTGATAGTTAATAAATTCTAGAATTCTCGGTAGTTTAGATAGATATATAGTTCATATTTACAGTTAGGATTATTATTTTAATTGGTCAGCTTAGTTAGTTTTCAATTTTTGTTCCTTTCTCATAAAAATTATAAAAATAAAAAATAACAGTTTCCCTGTCATAGGACAGTTCACAAATGATTTTTGCAGGTTTTCAATTTAAAATATGTATGCTGTAAATACTGTACATATGCAATTGAGATTTAATCTTGTTGATAGATGAACATTTAAATAAGTAGAATTATTGTTTTATGATATTAATAAGTAAATTGTATATATAGTTTTAGATTTGTATATAATTTGTTGTAGCTTCTTTTTCACTTAGATTAGTGTCTTTAGTTTATTTTTATTTTTTTTTTTCATTTTTCTAGGACTTAGATCAGCCAACGGAGCCGCTAAAACCATCAGAGTGGATCATCCCAAACGGCTTGGGTTATTTAGACAACCCCGGACCAGATCCACCCCTCCAGTTGATGGACGATCAATTTCACTTGTCAACACATCGTCATTATGTTTCTTGGAAAACTATTTGTTGGAGGATTTCTGGAACTAGGGTTTTTCTCTTAGAGGTGCATTGCAATTTATGAACAAGGGGTCAATTTTGGTGAAAATTGTGATGGGATATTGTGGGTAGAGTGGTCATGTACTCCTAGGCCAAAAAAACATGTGGGAGTTTACATAACTTAGTTATGCCGCTCGGTTTGATTTTCTGGCCCCATACCGAATTGTCAACATGTCCTTCAATGGCTTGAGTAGGCAAGTTGCAACTCACCATAAAAATCTATCCAAGCCTAAGATGAACAAATTGTTAGTTTCATGATAATCAAAATACCATGTTATAGATAGGGGTACCCCTACACTATCATTTTGTTTCCTGGAAAATTGTTTGTTGGAGGATCTCTAAAACTAGGGTTTCACTCAGTGAGGTACAAGGCAATTTTTGAACAAGGGGTCAATTTTGAAGAACACTATTTCGAGTGATTTTGGGTAGAGTGGTCACATGGTCCTTGGGAAAACAAATGTGTGGAAGCTTATGAAACTCAGTTATGTTGCTTGGTTTGAATTTTGTGCCCCCAGACCAAATTGTCAACATGTCCCTAAATGAATCGAGGAGGAAAGTTGCAAGTCAACATAAAACTCTAACCGAGCCTTAGATGGACAAACCGTCAGTTGCGATCGACTCCTAAGACAAAGTTATAACCAAGGGTACTCCTTTTCTATCATTACATTTCTTGTAAAACTGTTTGTTGGAGGATCTTTAGGCCCAGGGTTTTTCTTAGTGAGGCACAATGCAGTTTCTTAACTAGTGGTCAATATTGTAGAACATTGTGTTGAGCGATTATGGGTAATGTGATTATGTGGGAATTGGCCAAACTGATGTGTGGGAGATTACAAATCTCATTTATGATTATTGGTTTGGATTTTATGCTACTAGAACAAAATGTCAACATGTCCTTCAGTGACTTAAGGAGGCAAGTTGCAAGTCATGATAAAAATCTAATCGGTCCTCAAATTGATGAATTGTTGGTTTCATCAGACTCCTAACACTAGGTTACAACTAAGGGTACCCCTCTACTATTATTTTGTTTCCAAGAAAATCATTTGTTGGAGGATCTCCAAAACTAGGGTTTTTCTTAGTGAGGCATAGTGCAATTTCTGAACAAGGAGTCAATTTTGGTGAACAATGTGTCAGGTGATTGTGGGTATAATGGTCACATGGGTATTGTACTAATAGATGTGTGATATATTACATAAATTAGTTATGTCACTTAGTTTGGATTTCATGCCCCTAGACCAAATTTTCAACATTTCCCTAAATGGCTTGACGAGGTGAGTTGCAACTCTCCATAAAACTCTAACTAAGCCTTGGATGGATGAACCGTCATTGCATTAGAATCCTGACATAAGGATACAACTAGGTGTTCCCATACTCTATCATTCCATTTCCCAGAAAAACGTTTTTTAGAGGATCTCTGGAACTAGGGTTTTGTTGGAGATATTTCACACACCTAGGATTTTACTTTCATTTTCGTTTTGTAAGTTTATTTGGATATATTGAGGGCCCATTAATTTTATATATTATCCCATCAATGAGGATATTCTCCCATATATAAGGCTTCCACATACCCTCTATTTAATCCTCAGTTACCTTTCAGTTAGAATATTTGAGTGAAGTGTTACATGTCAACCTTGGCTTTATCACCAAGTGTTGCACACTAACAAGGGTTAGATTTTGAAGAACACTATTTTAGGTGACTATGGGTAGTGTGGTCATGTGGGAATTCATAAAACATACATGAAGGAAATTACAAGACTTAGTTATGCTGCTCATTTTGTATTTTATGCCCCCAGGCCAAATTGTCAACATGTCCTTCAATGGATTGAGGAGGCAAGTTGCAATTTTCCATAAAAATATAACTAGACCTCGGATGCATGAAATGTTAGTTGCATTAGACTCCTGGCATGAACTTACATCTAGGGGTATCCCTCCATATTCATTATGTAGCCCAAAATTTCGTTTGTTGGAGGATATATGGAACTATAGTTTTTCTCAGTGAGACACATTGCAATTTATGAACAAGGGGTCAATTTTGGTGAACATTGTGTTGGGATATTGTGAGTAGAGTGGTCATGTATACCTTGGCCAAAAAATCATGCATAAGTGTACAAAATTCAGTTATGCTGCTCGGTTTGATTTTATGCCTCATACCAAATTGTCAACATATCCATCAATGGCTTGAGGAGGCAAGTTGCAACTCACCATAAAACTCTATCCAAGCCTTCTAGATGACCTAAATATCAGTTGCATTAGACTCCTCATACCATGTTATATCTAGGGGTGACACTGCACTATCATTATGTTTCATGGAAAACAGTTTGTTGGAGGATCTCTAGAACTAGTATTTTGCTTAGTGAGTCACAATGAAATTTTTGAACAAGGGGTAAATTTTGAAGAACAATGTGTCGAGAGATTGTGGGTAGAGTGGTCACATGGGCCTAGGAAAAAATATGTATGGTAACTTACATAACTCATTTATTCCACTTGGTTTGGATTTTATGCCGCTAGATCAAATTGTCAACATGTCCTTGAATGGATCGAGTAGGTGAGTTGAAAGTCTCCATAAAACTTTAACTGGGCCTCAGATTGATGAACCATTGGTTGTGCTAAAATCCTAACAATAATTTATAGCTAGGGGTACCCATTCACGATCATTACATTTCCTGTAAAATTGTTTGTTGTAGGATCTCTAGGACTGGGGTTTTCTCAGTGAGGCATAGTGTAGTTTCTTAACTAGTGGTTGATTTTGAGGAACATTGTGTCAAGAGATTGTGGGTAGTGTGATCATGTGGGAATTGGACAAACATATGTGTAGGAGCTTACGAAGCTCAGTTATGGTGCTTGGTTTGGATTTTATGTTGCCAAACCAAATTGTCTACATGTCATTCAATGGCTTGAGTGGGTGAGTTGCAAGTCATGATAAAACAATAATCAAGCCTCAGATGGATGAATGGTCATTTCCATTGGAACCATAACATCGATTTACATCTAAGGGTATCCCTCTACTATTATTTTATTTTCTAGAAAACCATTTGTTGGAGGATCTCCAAAAATATGTTTTTTCTTAGTGAGGCACAATGAAATTTCTTAACAAGGAGTCGATTTTGGTGAACATTGTGTTGGGTGATTGTGGGTAGAATGGTCGCATGGGCCTTGTCCAAATAGATGTGTGATAATTTACATAACTAATTTATGTCGCTTGGTTTGGATTTCATGCCCCCAGATCAAATTGTCAACATTTTCTTGAATGATTTGAGTAGCTGAGTTGTAACTCTCCATAAAATTCTAACTAAGCCTCAGATGGATGAACCATCATTTTCATTGGAATCATAACATTGGGTTACAAATATGTGTACCCATCCTCTATAATTCTGTTGCTCGGAAAACCGTTTGTTGGAGGATCTCCAGAACTAGGGTTTTGTTGGAGATATTTCACACACCTAGGATTTTCCTTTAATTTTCCATTTCCTAAGTTTATTTTTCTATATTGAGGGTCCATTAATTTGAGATATTCTCCCCTCATTGAGAATATTCTCCCCTAGACAAGGGTGCCACATAGTCTCTAGTTAATCCTTAGCGACCTTTTAGTTAGACTACTTGAGTGAAGTGTTACATGTCAACCTTGGATTTATCACCAAGTGTCACATGATAACCTATGGATAATCACCATGAATGTTCAATTGCATTGGAATCATCACAATTAAAGAACGTTCCACATGTGTGAGTGGTATCCTTCTCATTTCACTTTGATTTAGCTAGTTAACTAGCAACCACATGTTCAGTTAACTAGGACTGGGTGGTAGTTGACTCTAGTGAATTCCTATGTGTCACATATCTATAGAACACTCCTAATGCACATTATATTGGCTAATATGGTGAGTTATTTTTTTCATACATATTATGTCACTTGTATTGTAACATTCTCTTACTAAGATAATATAAATTATTTCATTATTTTCTCCCATTTTTCATCTTCTCTCTTCATCCACAATTGCAAGATGTGGCTGTTTCATTGTTATCTAGTTATTATGTGTAGGTATATTATAAAAACTACATGCTATCATATCCCATAGGCCTCTATAAAGGATCATCACCAACACTCTTTTGGAGGTACCGAAGATGGAAAAAAACAACAAGAAAGATGGAATTTATCGCATTTGCAATTCTAACACCTTATATAACTACCTCAAATGGAAGAAAATAATTATACACCATCTCAAGGGTAGATGATTGTATCGAATAGACATGACCATACAAGCATAACCAACCTCAGTAGTGGAAAATTCTAATTAATTCAACCGCATGGATGAGGTGCACATTATCCTATGCATGTCTATTTCTCTCGACCTATGGTTTCACATTCATGCATGCAAGACCCCAAATGAGATCAATACAACTTTGGATGGTATCTTTTGAAAGAAGGATAAAATGAGGGGCCATTTTCTCAAAGTAGAACTAAACTCCTTGGATCTGAAGAACTTTAAAAATGTCCAATATTTCTAAACCAAATTTAAATCTCTTCGTTATTTGATAGACTATAGTATCAACAAATCCAAACAAGAAAATAATCTGGTTCTTTCTATAATAGAAAATATGGGACCATAATATAGTTTATTTGTCTCCACATTTCATTCTAATAGATTCACCACAAGACTAACCTGGACCATGCTTTATTTTTGTGTGTAATGGGAAAATCGTCGTTCAACATTAATTCACCAACAAAACCCTAAATATATCATCCCTTTCAGCATCACCCAAGGTACCTAGTGGACTACAAGAACTAGGCTTCCACAATCATGAAGGGAATCGATACCATTCTAACATTCATTCAACATGAAATATACCCTGTGCATGAAATCATAACAACGTAATAACATATAACAAATTCATCTTACTTAATCATTCAACATGTGCATGGAACCATCAGACACATATTCATATTAATACATAAGCATCTATTACATGTGCGCAATAAATAGAGTAAACCAACACATCATGGAAGAAAACACATAAAAAAAAATAATTTAACATGGTTCACCTCAACTGGGCTACGTCCACAATGGTTTTCTTCTTATATTATTCATTCATATTCAATCCTTACAATAGGTGCACACTATGTTCACATAAGATACATTAGTTATACCCAAAATTCCCTAGTTGTTCGTGTATACAGTGCACACTTAGCTCATTTGATCTCACTATCATTATATCACTAGATTTCATCTCGAAACTTTCAAAAAATAATCATCATATCTCTCCTTCTAACCAAAAACCCATTACATATTTATACATTGATACTAGCACGTATCCCATTAAAAAGTGGACCAAAAAGGTCTAACTATTTTTCATCTTCTATGCGCACTGACTCCTAAAAATGCACTTATCATCTTTCTTTCCTTTGCAAGCGATGTTCCTTAGCTTAATTTTCATGCGGTTTTATCCTATGTGATTACCAAAAAATTTCCCAAAATTACCTTCTCCAACAAGCCCCAACACTCACTCGTGGATTGTCTCGAGCCACTTCATTCTTTTTTCCAGGTCTCCATGAACTTCTGAAATTTTCCCTTGTAGTTGTGCTATTTTCCCTTTCTTCTCTTTGTTGCTGTGCAATTCTGTCGGTCGTCTATATAGTAATATGGGTCTTCAATTTTTCTACACTTTCTTGTACCACTAGCTTGACCGTGCATTGTGCAACTGCTAGTTCTATTGTCACCTTGTATCATTCCTCCTGCATTGTTTCAATATTTTGTGTGTGAGCCTGCTACTCCACCCTCATTTAGTTCATATATGAGTATAATTTTCTATTTTCTGTAATTTCTTCCATCTTTTCTGTTGGTGGTAAGGTGCTCATCACTTCATTAAAAGTTTTCACTTTGTCCTGCACAGCCTGTAGCTTCTACCCAATTTCTTGCAGTTCTGCGTCTTCTGTTAGTTGAGTCCATACTTCTATGCTTTCTTCATATATCTTGGAACACTTTGATTCCATAGTTCTGATGTTCTCTATGGTTTTTGACGTAGTCTTCTCCCTTTTCTCTGGTGGAGTGCTCAGTGTCTGGTGTGCTTCCAACTCATTAATATTCATGCATAAGCCCTGAATGGCTTCGCTGATCTTTGTGACCTATTCTTATAAATGGGTTTCTACCTCCATAGGAACTTATGGAATATTACTATACACCCCCTAAACCACCTATTTCAATATTTCCATCCTCTATGTGGCCTCCTCCCTCTCCAACCCAAGTTTATCATATGCTGCCTATAGCACAACATTATTTGCAACTACCTTAGTCAACTCAATCAGTATTGACACCAAGCATAATTGAATTTATTGTGTGATGCTTGTATGAAAACCATGTAATACTTATACAAGTTGTTAGTTCCAGAAGTTGTTCCTCGAATGCCTTAGGAACAAGCTTGAAACATATTATTTCAAAATGCTCAATAAATTCTTAAAAGGTGGAAGGATCCTAGTCTTTGTCTCAATGAGGCTTATGTTTTGAGCTATTTAAGCCACTTCCCTATGTGACACTAACCATTGAATTTATTAGCAAATAATATCTTTACATAGGAATATATCAACAAAAATAGTTTGAAGGGTTTTACAATGAAATCCAAATGCAGGAATCAAACCTCCCCTACCCATCCACCTCACCATTCCACTTTCACTTTCAATTTACATTGATTCTATTAAAATTTCCATATTTATCTTATGCTATAACTACCACTCCATTGATAAATGCCATATTGAATATTCACTTCATTTTCATGAGTTATTGGTCGCAAAGGAAAATACACAGGTGGTTATTGAAACAAGTTCAAGGAAGTGTCCATAAGGAAGAGCCCACCAATTGTCAAGCAACAAATATTCTATCTCATTAAGTAGATGCATGAAAGTGATTGATGAATGCCCAATTGTTATACCAAATTATATAAACAAAATTTATGTTTGTTCTAAAAATTGGAAAGGTTATGGGAGTTCAACAATAATCCTTATTATTGGAATTTATATCAATGGTGCAATTTATTCCACTGATATTTGTTGCTACCATGGATACATATCTTACTCCAGTTGTCAAATATTATTTATTAGGTGATAGAGGAATCATACACAATACTCAAAGAGTATTTTCTCATAAAGTTTGGAGAAGAGGAGTTTGGCGTGGGTCTATCTTCTTCTAGGTTTTTATGATTGGATAGTACAATAGAACTCGTGCTTTCAAGCTAAAGGTCTCGTGTTTTCATTACACTGAGATAGAATTGGAATTTTCAAAATGATTACGGGTTTTAGGCTCAGATTGGTGAACTACTTATTCTAGTAACTGTAGTGATTGGATGCAATGTTATTTTCTCTTGCAAGACCTTTTGGCAACAATTAGTGAAGCACTTTTTTGGTCTTTTTCTCATTTTCACCCAAAATATTTGTTTTACCATCAGGGAGTTCCATTCTAGAATCATACGTATATAACAAGTTTCATAGTTCTTTGAGCCTGGGTTTTCCGCCAATTAATATTAAATTGATTTACGATGAGGATGATATTCCACCAGAAACAATTCTATTTTCATGCTTTCTTTATCATCTTGTTGGATTACATTTTATATATATCTATGGTGACTCTATGAGAGGATTCTCCTGCTACCCCTTATTATTATATGAATATCATATATCCCATCTAGCATGAGGTATGGATGCATTATGTTTTCATAAAGGCAGTCTACAGGGTATTTTCAATTGTAACAACAATGCTCTATTTTAGAGGATGATCATGGGACCAACCACCTATTCGAATTGTTATATTTTGAGTAAATATAAGGATCAGATCAATCATTGAATATCAGAGGAAAGGATAGCTCATTTTTCAAATAGATCTTGATTTGCTAAAGACCTATTCTAGTGCAAGGTTGTTTCCTAGAAATCAGGATTTACTGTTGTAATTGTTTTTCTATTTTTGTATATCATTAGATAAGGTAGAAATTCTCCCTCAGGGTTCTTAGGATTTATTTACACGTTGTCCCTAATTAATAGGTTGATATTGAATTCTATATAATTGATGTAAAATCTATATAAGGAATGAAAAATATAGAGGGATGGGGGATGTTCGATGCCTACATTTGGCTTTCATTGTAAAATCCTTTAGACTATTTTTGTTGATCTATTCCTATGTAAAGATATCAATTGCTAATAAATTTAATTGTTAGTGTGTTTTCCTTATCTATGTTTATCATATATGTTAACTCATATTAAACATATTTTTTTTGTTATACGATCATATGAATGTATGTCTGTGCTAAAAAGGCTTCTCTATAGGGTATAGTGGAATCTTTTCCACGAGGATGTTTAAGTCTTTTAAATCTTATTTAGAAAGGATTTCTGAGTGAATATTTATTCTTCTACTAATCAAATAAATTAAAGAAGACGATGGTCTTTGGTGAAATCATCATTTTGTTTCCTCAGTTCTTCCTAAATATATCACCTAATCTCATTTCACTAAATATAGGTTTTACTTACCTGGTTTATTGCACATGGGGAAGTGGCTTAAATAGCTCAAAACATAAGCCCCATTGAGACTAAGAGTGTTATCCTTCAACCTTTTAATACTTTATTGAGCATTTTGAAATAAGGTGTTTTAGGGTTGTTCCTGAGGAAGTCTAGGAACAACTTCTGGCATTAACACGAGAAAATGAGATAAAAAAATGTTGATATGACTAAGTGTCTTTACGTTCTCCTGTAACTCTGTCATAGGGAACTTTAAATCTCCTTCTACTATGTTCTTCACACAATTTTCTCCTAATGTTACATATGGGTGAGATGTCATTGATTACACCTGTGTGATATTATGTACTCTTTGTCTACTCTTTTTCTCCTATTATAACTGGAATTATCCTAGTTTTCTCCAAAATATGTTGCAATGAAACAATATTGGCTTTCACATATGACTGTATTTCTTCTTGCTTCTGCGTCATTCACTCAAAATAATCCTCAGTAACCTCCTTGACTTGATCTGTGATCTTGTGTAATTCATCATCTCTTAGTGCTTGAATGGTCATTTCCCTCACAACTTTCCTCTTATTCCGATGTTGGTCTATTTTCCCCTTGAATGTCTCTTTCCTCTTCTCTCCCAGTCGTGGTATATTATTCTTTGTATCACCTGTGCCATTTCCTTGGTTTTCATGTCCTTCTTCTTATTCTTCATCTCCTACTTCTTCTATTTCTAGGTTTTGTATCTATGGATGCTCTATTTCTTTCATTGGGATCTTCCATTTGGCATCCCAATATTCCATGATATTTCCCATTTGTTCTTCAGTCACACTGCATCTCATGGTTAACAATTCTCAAGTTGGGTCCCTCTTTTATTGAATGTAAATATGATGGCATCCTGCCTTAAAACACACAACTTCCTTGTATGCTTCTACCACATGTGGTAATGTGAATGATGTATCTTGAATGCATTGTTGAATTACCTCCTTATATATGGAAAAAGTGATGTTGTTACACAATTGTCTCTACTTGTGTGTAATATTCCATAAGTTAGTGTATCTCGCTACCAAACAATGCTTGTTCGTAGGTGTCAAAAACTATGTGTCTTTCGACTCCCTCCAAGTCACTAATTCTATCAATATTAACAACCATGTGTAGTGGAATTATGTTCCCTTGTCTTGTGCCTCTCTACAATCCATCAAAAAATAATATAAGAGGAATATCACTGAGTTCATTTGTACACCTTCTATGCACTTCTCCATTGTTTCTATCACACTTGTCAGCACTTAAAACTTACAACACTTCCTAAGTAATTTGCAGGCCAACAATTGCATCATAAAAATAATTCACTCATCATTGAAACTTGCTACATCGAGCCTGTGTTCTCCTCTATATGTATCAAACTTCTCTTTAATCCTCTCCGACAAAGCTTTCTTGTTCAACTTATCTGTAAAAAATGGTGATGGGTCCTCCCCTACCATTGGAAACCTTGTTATCCATGCCATCAACTATGTATCTATAGACATGACTCTGTCCATCCATAAGTATCCTCCATGGATGCATCTTAACAATATATTAACACAGACATTGATCTCGATGCTCCTACCAAAGTGAGGGATCTCTAACAAGTTCAAAATCCCTGATTTCTCCAACCCTTCTACACAAGCCTATAACTCAACTAGGATAAATGATGTCTCCAGGAAAATGATTGTATTCATATATTTATTTGGTGCTAACTCCAAGAAATTGTTCTCATCTGATAGGTCATGATCTACGAACTTCCGATTTTGACTATTCCTAACATATCTTTTTCAATGATTACACCTAGTGGAATTTTTGGCTCCATGATCTCATATTTTGCTTCCTTTTGTAACCTGAACAACTTCATTGTCAACTTTCTAGGTGGTATATAATCCTTCAAAATGTTTTCCGAACTCGACTTTGACTTGGATGCTCCTGGGGTTCTTTCCTATATAGGTGATACTGGTGGCTTGGTGTGTTGTTTCTTTGTTCCTAATGTTGATGCCACTGCTACCTTGGGTGGAACCATATCTCTATGCAACACAATTCCCTCAACAAGTAAATCCTTTGGCTCCATGCGTGTTCACTCAACTATTCTTCTCTCGCTTCTCTCAAAGGACAATAACATTTTTTCATTGACCCCTTAAATTCCTTTAAAAAATTTCGTCAGTTGTTCCTTTCTCTTTTGGTGCCCTAAACTTGTATTCTAATCCAACTTGTACTCACATTCAATTGTTTCCATTCTCTGCAATAAATTCATATTATTTTGCAGATCATGGTCTAGATCTTACTAATATGACATGTTCTTATCGTTTCTTTCCCTTTATGACTACGTGTATCCAATACTTCGTCGTTATGATTTCTCTTTAATGATTTTCCCATCATATATGATTTTTAATGAATTTCCTTCCCTCCACACAAATCTCTATCGTACTTCAATCCTCCCTGTGAACAATATCTTCTTCTTTCTAAATATCTGTGACATGTTTTGGCTTTATCTCCTTACTCGTTTAACTTTATGCATCATTTCAAACTTCAAATTATTTTATTTCTTTATTTCTTTTCTTTCTATAATACGCTATAATACAAGTACTATGGTACACATACTGCATGCTCAAACTAGTGCATGGAAGTATGGTTGTCCCTATATAGTTTCAACCGACTACCATTAACTAGTCCTTCTACAACTTCTTGATTCAGTTTTTCCAAATGAACAATACCTGTAGATGTCATAAATATGATCACATATGTACCTAACCAATGCATCTAAAACTTCGTTGGGTGCTGCAAAAAAATATTGTCATAGAGTAAAACTAAGTCTCATGTTTGGAACTTATTTTGTTTAATGTCCATGTCATGCCATGCTTTCTCATTCACTTTGAGAACTTGTTGATGGAATCCTATGAAAAACTGGTCCTATTCCAACTCTACTAGATCTGACAGTCTCTTTTCCATTGCACTAGAATCATTAAGCTTTGTCAGTGCGACAACGCATATGTTCGGTACTATGATTTCATAGGCATAATAACTTATTTTCCATACACTAGTTTGAATGGGTTCTTTCCTATCATATTATTACATGTAATACTATATGCCCATAACATTATTGTGATACTCAATTCCTTCTCGTCTTGACTTACATTACACATATTCAATGCTGACACTAGATTATTGACCAAATATCTGAGTGTAGACTGACCTGTATCAAGTATCCTATGTATCTATTCTTTCAACTTTTTCTTAAAAACTAGGTTGAATCTGTATGGCCTCTTCTTCACTAGATTAACATCTACCTTCAAGGGGATATTTGTCTCTTCTAACTCCCCCAAAATCCCTTTCATCTCTAGAAAATTAGTCAGAAATAGGTCCTAATACTCATGCAACAAATCAACTATCTTCTCAACAGTTTCTGTTGGATCATGTTGTCATTGATGCCAATGGTTTGAGTGATTGATGTCAAGTGATTGATTGATGTCAAAGGATTGATTGATTGATGATTGATGTAATATAATATGTATTGTCCTTGATGAGAATGCATAGATGAAGATGGATCAATGAGTTGTCATTGATACATGATGAAGATGGATCGATGTGGTTCCATTGGTATATGATGCATTGTTGGAAAAATGTATAGATTACTCATCATGATAAGGTGTACAAATGTATGAACTCCAAAGTGGTCCCCTTATGGTGAAATCCCTCACGGGAAGACGCTTTACGGATTGAGTAATCCTAGAAGAATGGTTGGAGGACCCATGCTTGTATGAGGAATAACGAGATGAAGATCAAGGAAATTGTTGGTGAAACTATCTTAGATGGATAGTGCTTTTCATGCCATTTCTGGTGGTATGTGGAACGTCACATAATTCCTCACGGTTAGAGAGTTATGGCCATGAGAAGTTGGAGACCACAGGTTTGGGTAATGGACCCAAGTTTGTTTGATGGATAATGGTAT
>ML779963.1:362390-401287 GCA_009831015.1 Picea engelmannii
TAGGCATGTGAGACTAAAAACAAGTTTGATGAAAATGCTAGTCTTTTGTTAAGGAAGGTTTACAGGAATGTGATGATATACACCAGGTCTATTACAGAGGTACAAATCAGATTTGGATGATGAAATTGATGAGGGATTTTTGTGGAGGTTGGTGCATGGTTGATTCACTTGTTTAAGGTACAGGTTGATTACAGGTTGGTGCATGGTTGATGCACTTGTTTATGGTACAGGTTGATGCATGGTTCTGATTTATTGGTACAGGTTTACAGCGATATATCTCATAGTGATAGTGTGACAGTGGTTCATCATTCTACTTCTACTTAAGGGTGGCAGGACGGGGCAAGGACAGGTGGTTGTAGCCACCTTCCAGTTGTAGCTGGAGAACATAGGGGGTTGTAGCCTCCTTCTGGTTGTAGCCAGAGAATTGGGGAGTTAGAGCTTCCCTCAGGTTGTAGCCTAAGAAACTAGGGGGTTGGAGCCTCCTTCCAGTTGCAGCTAGAAAACAAAGGAAGTTGGTGTTTCCAATGAATGTAATTCTTCAAGACATATAAGAAAAAGCATTCCGTGGTTTTCTCCCGATTTGGGTTTTCACGTAAAACACTGGTGTACTGTGTATGTGTATGATTGTTCATTTTTTCATTGCTTATTTACTCTGCAGTTATTGGATAATAATGCTTCATTGATATAACACTTGGATTATATGGTTAAATTGCTCTATTACTGATTCACCCCCCCTCTCAGTAATCCAACAGTTTCATCATTCCAATAGTCTCCTATGTTCACAAATTTGGGTTTATCTTATGAACCAATATTTTCTTTGTGCATAATCAACGAATTTTCATATAAAACCATTCAAGTTGTGGTCCATCTACTACATTCTCTCCTTCAATTTCTGGTATTTTCACATTTCTTTGATCTTGACCCTCCTCTTGGTCTTCTTCAACAACATTATAATAGTGCAAAACTTCTTCAACTGTCACAGAATATCTATTCGTGCTACATATAGGTACTAGTTCTATCGAGTCTTCTGGTCTAAAAATCATGTTCTTGATAACCTACTAAGATGAATCAATCATAGGAGCATCATCTTCAAAAATAAAAGTTACCTTTAAATTCTGAGTTAATTCTTCCCAATCTATAGTTTCTCTACACACTTCCAATTTCAAATATCAATTCTTAAAGATTATGTCCAAGGTATGTACAAACAAGTTTGTCCATTATTTCTTTGGTACTTTACTCCATGTCACAATGCATTATGTAATGTGCTCCATCATACAACTCAATCTTATATAATTCTGCATAGCATCTTCATTCTTTTTCCCGAACCTAACCTGTAATATCCTTCTACACTGCTATCAGTCTCTTATTCCATCCTTATGTGCAACCCACCATCTTGTCGGGGTCTCTTTCAGTGCAACAACTAATGCTAATAATCAATGTTGATATGATATTTACAATTCAAATTCTCTTATTAAAAATGCTACATCAGTTAGTTTGTCATACCTTGGAGGATCACATACCTCAGTTCCAATCCATCACAACACGTGGTTAATCCAAGAACATTTCGTTGTGGATGCCTCATGCAATATCAATTTCCAATTATCCAAAGATTATTCTAAATATGATGCAAATGAAGTAATAATTCTCCAACTAAGTACACCCTCAGTTGTAGGATTCACATAATCGTCCATCCGTGCAGTCATGTTATACAAGTTTTTCAACTCTTTTGCCTTCACTAGTTCTACATATCTTTTTCCTTCATTAGGATCCAATGGATAAATAACCTTCAAGTCTTCTGATTCAAATATCATCTATCTCTTCTTCAGACCAATGATAGTATGGTTTTAAAATGCCCAATCAAGTCCAAGTAGTGTTGGTTAAGGGGTGATACCATATACTATCTCGATCACTTCAGAATTGGCAAATATGCACACTCCATCAATATTAACACTTATCCCTATCAACCTTCCAGTTGGAACAATATTATGTTGGTTTCCTAACCTCAACTGAATGGGTGACCAGATCAACTTCGACTTACTCATCATTTCCCATGTTTGCTTCGGGATGACATTCACATCAGAGCCTAGATCCAAAACATTTTTTTCCATGTCGTAGTTTCCTATATGCGCATTGATTCAAAACTCCCTATTTGTTCTCTTCTTTTAGTGCACCTATTTAGCTACTCAGTCTGCGACATGTATCTCTTTCTCTTGGGTGCAATAATTATTCATTCCACACAACATACTCAAAGTTGACTCATCTTTCATTAGCTCTAAATGAATTTTTAGAAAACTATTCAAATTTATTACCTTGTCAACTTTCCTTTCTGAATAGTCATATATTGGTGGCATATCATACACCGGTGACCTATCATACAAACGTGGCATCATTGATGTCAAGGCTATCCATTATTCTCCTATTACTTCCTTCCTTCCACTTGTGTATACATATATTTCTCCTTTCTAGTTGAGGCTCTACTACTTTCTTGACCCACTGGTGGATCCTATTTCATTGACTCTTCACATCATATATGGTTCTGATTCCTTAACACATAACCACTTCTATCATGGGTTTTTCATAATGCACATCTTCTACTATCATTTGTGCATTCAAGTTGCTCTTTTCTTTCCACTTTGCGATTATCTGTGAGAAATCCTCCATTGCATGGTATAGTTTTATGCAATATATACTTGTCATGCAAGTATTTAGAAAGTCCCATGCCAAATTTCTAGGACGATTACAACTATAACATATAATTGGGCCTCTTCCTCTATCAAATATTCCTCTTCCATGACCTCTTAACCCTCCTCTTTCTCTTTGATTATAACCTCTTGGAGTTTTATACTACATAGATCCTCTTTAATTTTCTTCTCCATGGATATGTAGTGCACTCTCTCATCAAATCAAATTCACAACAATCATTCTCTTCATGTCCTACCGACTTACAAAAGTTACAAAACAAGTTTCTAGAAGTGAACTTATGGTATTTCTGCTGTTAGCACCAAAGTATACATCCTTGACTACAAAAGGGGCTGAGCTTAGTGTCACTTGAAAATAATGTGTTTTATGTGTTTGAATTTGATGTGTGGGTGAAAAGGAAATCTAGGATTATCATATGTAAATGTTCTTTCAAATCAACTCTAAATATATTTAGCAGCATCCACTACTCAAAAGAGTCATCACTATGTTTAGATTAATGTAAAGTAATGATAGAAGATGCATAAGAAAGAATAACACAAGTATATAACTTATGTAATGAGGATTATTGAGGTTGAGGATGGTAACTCAAACATAATACAAAGAAATATAAACACAATTTATCATGAAACAAGTGATTTTATAACATCCTAACTACTAAGATATTAGCCATTTCAAGGATACAAAAGATTTTCTCAATATCTCATTTGTATTGAAATGATAGTAAGAATATATAGATGAAAAAGAAGAAAAAACTAAACACAATGATTCTAGATCTCTGAGAATGAATAACTATATATCATTAGTCTCTACTACCTTATTCCTCTCAGCCTCTTGGGCCTCTCCCTCTTGGAATTTTCCAAAGGAGTTCCACCCCATAATATACATTACAAAACCTTGTTTAAATAAGACAAATATCAAATATTTCCTTCATTTTCTAAAAATAAAATCACATAAAATAATAAGTAATAAAACTCAAAATCCAATGGTTTCCTATAAGTCTCGAATACTTGAAGATTAGGGACAGATCCTCCTTAAAATATAGAATTGTTTTTGACTAATGAATCCCCTTCCACTGGTGCATTTGATCCCCTTCTCAACAAATATGGAACTGACTGATTGATTCTCTAACATATGTACCTTGAAAACCAGAAAATGCCCATCGAGTTGCTAAAACCTTGGGATATGATTCGATCAACTATTGTCATATTCCACTTGTTCTCTAATGTTGCCTCATGATTTTCTCTTGTGAAATATGGGATTAATCTCATCAGTATTGATGATATATACAAAATATGTGACATCAATCCTGAAAGTGATATTTGACCAGCTAATTTCATGCCTGAAGATGTCAATCTAATCTTCGATAATGTTGGATAAAAATGGTTGATCCCTGATATCACTCCAAGAAACTCCTTAGGGTTGTAGGCTAAGGATGCTTGGTAACTTAAGAAATCATGAATAATAAAAGTGTGGATCAATGGGATAACTGAGAATAGATAATGGGAAGACAAATCACAATGCAATTGAATGAAACAATGCTTTTAGGAATCAATGAACAGACATAGTAATATCAAAAGGTACGGAGAAAGTTGATCTAGATAATTGAGTACAACAGTGTGTAGGACCATACAAGCCAGCAAGGATTCCTTTAGTTCAATTTTATGAGCTAAATAAGAAGATGACAGTTCTTAATATCTGAGCTAAACTGAAATAAAGTACAGAACATGAAATAGATGAAGAAATCTGCCATTAACAACAAAAGAAGATTGATTCTATATTGAAAAATAAGTGTCTTAGTACAATAGCTAAAGAGTATCCAAAATTGAACCCATGTCTCTTAGAAAAAGGAGTCATTTATAGCCTATTACAATCAATTTTTAGATCCTAAAACAATGGATCTGATATTCTAAAACTAGAAAGTCAAAACCGATTCACAAAAGATAAGGAGAGATCCTCAAGATGAGGTCAACCTCTATCTTTTGTTCTTCAAACATTGGTTGAAAGTTGATGAAGTGTAGCCTAGCCTTCCAAGGCTCTTTGATCTGTTCCTTTGAAAGTGGAATTCGAATTTGATGATGTGTGCCAAAAATTCCTATCATTTTGCCCTTGAAAATCACCAAATCTAGTCAAAAAATTCCCTTTTGACTTTCATCTCCAAGAATGGCCTTCAGATTTTGATTTGATAATTCATAACCAGTTTATTGAAGAAGAATTCAAACCATTCAAACCCAAAAAATCCTGATCTGGGTGAAAATTTGGCTATTCTGGCCATGACAGGTTTTCAACAGCTAACTTACCCAAAAAACTGCTCCTTAGCTGCTGAAAGGCAGAGCTTTCAACAACTAACTAGTTATAATTCTGCCATCTGCGCTGGTGAAAGCGCAGATTGTTTCAAAATCAAATTTCTCAGTCATGGAGAGTCCATTTTGCGTGCTTAAATAGTTGATCGACATCTACAAATCTTGAACTTTCCAATGGTTCTTTCAGATCTACATTTGGATCTTGGGAAGCTATCAAAAATTTCCCTACAAGATTAGGCACCGTTCTTTCAAAATGCCAGTGCGTTTTTTATCGCTAACATCTGGCTCCAACTGGGATGGATACCTCCCTGTGAGGTGTCCATGAACCTAGCAGACCTTGTGCCTTTAGTATTGGGACATGGAGTCATTCAGCCTATTTGGTGGTTAATGAGCACACACACGGGCTCGCCTAAACCACCGAAAACAGAAACTTACCCAAAAATAAAAAATTGACGAATCTCGATTACCTGCAAGAGTACAAAGACCTCAAGGTTTGCTAGACGAAGCTCCTCCCTCTTTTTACAGCGCTACCAATTCTCAGTATGAGGTCAATCAGGCACATCCATCGTGTCTATCTTCCATGATTAGGAGGGACATGAGGATTTTCACCAATTGCATATTTTAGCTTTACAGAAACATAATGAGGAAACCAAGCAATGGAGGGTGTTTCCGGTTGCAACCATGTCTCTGTAAACCCTTTCTGAATCATGTATCAATACAACAACAACTTCAAATACAAAGCATTTCTAGATCCTCTGATATGTGCAGGTAGCCTTCCAAGGCTCGCCAATGTGCTTCGTTGGCCAGTCTTAGGTTTCACCAGCTATTTCGCCTTAAGATTTGCTAATTAGTTGGTGAAAGCTTTGCCTTTCATCAGCTAACTGGTTATAATTCCGCCTTCCGCACTGGTGAAAGTTATGTTTTATCTTTGAGAAGAAAATAATGCAGAACAACAATGATCCTTGTTTCTGCCAGAATTGTCCATAATATCTGAGCATGGTCTTCAAACATAGATTCACTCTTATCCTGATCTCCACTGTCACTGCTGCCACTGTCTAGATCTGAATCACCTATAGTTTTAGTTGCCATCCGTACCAGACTCTTTTTCTCAGAGATTTGGGGTATGTCTTCTCTATACAGGCTTGAGCAATCTTTGAAGAACTAGAGAAACTATTGAATGTAGCAAGCTTCCGAACCACAACTGCAAAAAGGAATTGCCAGAAGAGATTTTGCAAAAAAAATAAATGCAATGAGAGAACCTGCCAAAATATCAATCTTCTGAAAATTCCCAAGGAGAACTGGGTTGAACAGCTCCAAACACTGGACTGTTAAACAACATGTACTCGACAGTCTTCAAAAATCAAACTTGAAACAGCTAAAGAGGATTGTTTAGTTATCTTCAAAATAAAACTACTGATATGTTTATTGAGTGGAAAGGTGTCACATGATGGCTGTGGAATATGATTGCATTTTGTGTTGTACCTTGAAAATGTTGAGGCCCTTGAATGCCTCAATACATGAGGTTCATGCACACCATCTCCATCTAAAATGGGGTGTGATCTCCTTAGCGTGAGCTCTAATAAAGGTGTAAAATTAGAATCACATATGGTTTCATCATTCACTTGCAAACCATTTCCTTCCTTATCCTCAAGCTCTTCCCTCTGATAATCTTCTGCCTTCTCATTTACCTCTATAGGTTTTCTGGCTATGGAACCTATCAAATCAATAGCTTCTTGGAGAGGCTCAACACATTCACAAGTTATTGCAAGTGTATCACCTATTTGACCACCACCTTCACTGTTCGATGAGTGTATGTCTTCCTTCCTGGAACAAGCTTGATATAAAATCTTCTCCTCCTGAAGATCTGGAGCTGTTTCTATTGGGATGGCTATCTCTAATTTATGACCCATTGCACAATCAGAAACTGTTTTGTCCTAGCAATCTCTGGAAATCCCAAACAACTGCATGCATTCATTTTGACACTGCTATTTCTTTTCCTTGATTATATGAGTAGAGGATGTCATATTAAGATGTCGATCAACCTCCTATGCACTTCTCGGTTGAGAATCTTTATCCCCAGATTGTGTACCAATTCCTTTGTCACTGCCATCAATGATTTTCGAATCACTGCCAACATTATCATTTTTCTCATTACTACCTGTACTGTTAGCAGCACCAGTTAAACCCTGCAACCTCATAGCCTTTTGGGCTTGTTTAGTATGGACTGTATTATTGCTTTCCTCCTTGCTATCATCATTGTTCTCAGGGTCAGTTGCATTCTACAACCTCACAACTTTTTGAGTTTGGCTATTACTGATACTTCCAGAGCAATTAGCACTTGAATTCTGGTGTCTCTTCCAAATATGCTTCCATATATTCTTTAGTTCATTCTTCCTAAGAGGTTTGATAAGGAAGTCCACAACACCCATAGTGAGACATTTGAAAATTAAAATCATAGAATCATGCGAGGAATTATGTGTATAATTGATGACATATAGATCTCGAGTCAAAGAGTGTGACCCAGCATGATATTATAGCCTTCTTAATGTTTTTTCAGTTTATCAACATCATGAGACATTAGATAAGACTCACACAAACAGGAGTAGATGTTTCAGGCAAGCATCGAATCAAGATTTTGACGAGGTAATAGGTATTCAAAGTTTGATAAGTATTGAACTATGACTCAGCAATAGGAGGAACACTTAGATAATCAACATGAGTCAGGTTTTGACCAATGGATTAACTTGTTGATCAGATATAAATCAATGTAATTTAAAACATTTGATTCGAGTTATTAGTCAGGGTATTCTGGAAAACAGACTCAACAATGTTTTAGCAAGAGCTAGAGCTCAAACGTGGAATGAAATCTCCATTTGGCAAAGGATATAGGCAACATTGATTTAATGAAGGTAGATACTTAGCAAAAACCGTGACATAACTGACTTGTTAATGGAGTTTGAGGAAATAATTGCTCAATCTTTGATTACATAAGCAAATTTTGAGTCTTTGATGATTAAAATGCACACCTATGTGATGAGTTAGCTCTGTAAACTGGAGTTTTGACCATCTATTTGGCGCTTCGAGCGAAAATGGAGCTGAGATTGCATTACTGGATGTGAGATTTACGGCGCCAATTTGGAATTCAGTCCCCTCTCAGAGCTCTGAAGGAATTGGGCCAGCTATATCCCGCCTGTCAAGAACCCATGTTTGCATGCACCGAGATACCAACCCCCTAACTAGCAAATCTCGTGCAACAGAATGAGAATAGCTTCTACACCATGTAGCGAAATGGATTTCAAGTCCCTCCCACTTCCTCTGAACACAAGAAGTATTTGGTAGCAGCAAATATCATTTACCCTTCTTGGCCGCAGCCTTGGTGATCTTGGCACCAGTGGGATTTTTTTTTTTTTTTCTCAACAGCCTTGATGACTCCAACAGCAATAGTTTGACGCCTATATCTCACAGCAAAACGACCTAATGGAGGATACTCAGAGAATGTCTCCACAACCATTGGCTTGGAAGGAATAATCTTAATAAACCCAACATCTCCATTCTTCACGTTGAAGCCAACATTGTCACCGATTGATGCTTCTAGCAGAGCTTCATGATACATTTCTACAGACTTAACTTCAGTTGTCAACCCAGTGGGACCAAAGGTAACAACCATACCAGGCTTAATAACACCAGTTTCAACATGCCCCACAAGCACAGTTCCAATACCACCAATCTTGTACACATCCTGTAGTGGCAATCGAAGGGGCTTGTCAGATGGTCTCTTGGGCTCAGACACCTGGTCAAGGGATTCCAATAGAATTGGGCCCTTGTACCAATATAGGTTGGTGGATCGATCAATCATATTGTCTCCTTCAAACCCATAAATGGGGACAAAAGGGATTTCAATATCTCCTCACCTGTTAGATGCTTATCCCCCACATTAACCTTGGCTAGAAAGGAAGAAATATTACTTTTTGTTAACTGAGAGGAAAGCTCCTGGGAAACTACGACAGGATCAAGAGACATTGGACCTGACTCATATGCAGGCACAAAGTTTCCATTTTGGTAGCCAGCCAAAAAGTGATAGGCAGCTTAACCAGGTGTGAGTTTAGATATAGAAGGAATAACTCTCGAACTGTTAGCAGCAAGCATGATCATCGAAGATGGCAATTTGAAAAGGTTTGGTGCTTTAGAATATTTTACTTTTAAAAATTGTTTCTACTCCATCAGGACCTAAAGCAACACCTGCCCCATTTGACACCAAAACTTTCTGTAGAGCTGGGAAACTCTGAACTGTCTTTTCTGATGCAAATAACAAAACTATGGATTCTTCATGTGCAAGAAGCCAAGCAGGCAGGGGAAGGGTACTGCGTGCAGATATTGCTGGTGCAACTGCAACTTTTAGTGCTCCCTTCAAGGCAGAAGTATCTGAGAAAGATTTTCCACATAGGATTAAGGTTGATTTTTCATAGTCTATTGCAACAAACCCACCATTTTCATTTGTCCCAAGCACAACAACTTTTGGAGGAACAACTGACTTTGCTCGTCCCTTTTCAACAATGTTTTTTCTGCTTATTCAACAATATTGAAAATGATCTACGTGCTCATAAGAAGAGCTTATTTTCCCGTTTACTCCGACATCTAACCAATAGAAGTATATTGATCAAGTAAAAGCATACTTCCAATACAACCATGTTAGAAACTTATTTATAGGCATCATGCTAGATCTTGACCCGAAAAGTAATGAAAGCCATATCATGCAGAAAAAAGGTTTGAGCAGATGATAAAGATAATCTCCTTTTGACAAAAATATCCTTGGATTTATGCTGCTCATAGAATCTAAATAGCTAGCAATAGGGTCATTGAATTGATAAAGAAATACCTTTTGGAACTAGTGATCCAACAGACTGTGTTGCAACTACTTTTCTTTTCCTTCACAAAACTCAATGCCAAATGTGGACAACTTGATCTCTGCTGGAGGAAAATACAAACTGAATGTCTGATTTGAACCTTTCTTCTCCTCTTTACCATTACTCTCCTCATATGCACTGCAATCTAATTCTTTTTGCTCTTCTTCACGTTTGCTACAAATTTCCAGTCTTTGCAAATCTTGAAACTGTAGGCTACCCTCATGATCCTCTGCATATCTGAAACTGTCACTTGTTGTCTTGTCAATTTGCTCTTCACTTTTTAAGTTTTTAAAAGAGGCAATATGATCTTGATAACAATCTAAGATAGTGGATGTATTTGGTGTACTATTTAAAACATCTGTACTATGGCCATCATCCTGTATATCATCAATATCTTGGTCATGATGAGAAGCATCTCCTGTTGTAGCATATTTCACATAACTATTTGATTTCTTATTCAACAAATTGAAATCATGACAGCATTCAAGATAGAGAAGGTCATCTGAAAAATGGTCTTTACAAAATACATGGAAGGTAGCCTGAAAATCAGCTAAAGAGCAGACACTTGCATCCGGAAGAGACTGGCCCCAGTCAAGAGAAATTCTCTCTAAAGAAAATTTGAACAGCTTAATTTGAACATCTTCATGTACAATTTCAAGCCGGTCAATGAAGTCATGGAAATCCAACAAATGTTCAGCTAGTACTTCCCACTTCTCTCCATGAAATCTAGGGATACTATGTTCCCATTCATCTCTAGTAGGTACTGGATGAGGGTAACCAGAAATACTTGAGAAATTGCAGAACACATACCTTTTTGCTAAGATCTGATTCATTTATATACCAGTGGAGTCGCCAACAGATCCATCCTTCATGGAGTTGCCACTGAATTTGTCCTTCATGGAGTCGCAAGATAGATGATTACAACCAAATGGTGTCTGGGCTTTGTCTATCATCAAATTTGGATCTTGTGTCATCTCCCAAGGAAGTTGAGCTTCAATATCCTCTCCCCAGCAATGACGCCATTTTGTTATCACTCCAAGAAACTCCTTAGGGTTGTAGGCTAAGGATGCTTGGTAACTTAAGAAATCATGAATAATAAAAGTGTGGATCAATGGGATAACTGAGAATAGCTAATGGGAAGACAACTCACAATGCAATTGAATGAAACAGTGCTTTTACGAATCAATGAACACACAGAGTAATATCAAAAGGTATGGAGAAAGCTGATCTAGATAATCGAGTACAATAGTGTGTAGGATCATACAAGCCAGCAAGGATTCCTTTAGTTCAATTTTATGAGCTAAATAAGAAGATGACAGTTCTTAATAGCTGAGCTAAACTGAAATAAAGTACAGAACATGAAATAGATGAATAAATCTGCCATTAACAACAAAAGAAGACTGATTTTGTATTGAAAAATAAGTGTCTTAGTACAATAGCTAAAGAGTATCCAAAATTGAACCCATGTCTCTTATCAAAAGGAGGCATTTATAGCCTATTACAATCAGTTTTCAGATCCTAAAACAATGGATCTAATATTCTAAAATTATAAAGTCAAAACTGATTCACAAAAGATAAGGAGAGATCCTCAAGATGAGGTCAACCTCTATCTTTTGGTCTTCAAACATTGGTTGAAAGTTGATGAAGTGTAGCCTATCCTTCCAAGGCTCTTTGATCTGTTCCTTTGAAAGTGGAATTCGAATTTGATGATGTGTGCCAAAAATTCCTATCATTTAGCCCTTGAAAATCACCAAATCTAGTCAAAAAATTCCCTTTTGAATTTCATCTCCAAGAATGGCCTTCAGATTTTGATTTGATAATTCATAACCAGCTTATTGAAGAAGAATTCAAACCATTCAAACCCAAAAAATCCTGATCTGGGCAAAAATTTGGCTATTCTGGCCATGACAGGCTTTCAACAGCTAACTTACTCGAAAAACTGCTCCTTAGCTGCTGAAAGGCGAAGCTTTCAACAACTAACTAGTTATAATTCTGCCATCTACACTGGTGAAAGCGCAGATTTTTTCAAAATCAAATTTCTCAGTCATGGAGAGTCCGTTTTGCATGCTTAAATAGTCGATCGACATCTATAAATCCTGAACTTTCCAATGGTGCTTTCAGATATGCATTTGGATATCGGGAATTTATAAAAAAAATCCATACAATATTAGGCATCGTTCTTTCAAAAATGTCGGTGCATTTTTTATCACTAACAATCCCCTGCCACCAACTCTGTTATAATTGACAAACCAAACCCATTCTTCCTTGTGATTACTCATAATTTTGGGTTGTCTCTTCAATACCTAAAACTTAGGTAGCCTTGAAAAAAGGATAATTATATATCCATTCCTTTTAAGACACCAATCATATATAATAACCATAAGGACAATTACAACTGGCATCTAGGTTTTTAGCATTTGAATAAAGGTCATCAAACTATGAAGGTATGAAGAATTTCCAAACTCTTATAGGACCATTCATTCTAGATGACAATAGCCACATCCTATATTCACTAAAACATAAGTCAATGACATAGTTCAGATGCACATGAAATATGCGCACTAGTCACCTAGATGTAATATCAAATAAATGAAGGATCTCATCATATGCAGTGGTTACTAGAAGACTATTTCCTGCATGATTAAAAAAAAAAAGTTGCTCGATTGAGTCTGAGAATCATGAGCACTAAATTAGTGTATTGATGACCTGTGGATTAATGCTAGTGGTTATGTGAGTACTGCCTTTGGAGATTTTTTTTGTTTTTCTCTTTATTTCCTATAGGTGCCATGCAAAGTTGTAGTTCATTTTATTTTGATGTGAACTGCACTTCATTCAGAAAATAAATTATCTATATCTTCTATATTAAACAAAAAAACCTCACACAGAACCCTACTTCTTGTGGCACAAGATTTACCATCTCTATGAGCCAAGCCACCTTTAAGAATCACACACCAATTTTCCCTGTGAACACATTGTGGAAAATTCCATGGAGAGAAATGATGAATACTTTTGCGAGAACCCATATGGAATCTAAATCAAACCCAGGAATTCTTATTATTATACTAGAGTTGCATTGATATGGAATGATGAACCAAATTTTGAGTTTCCAGAAAATGCAGACATGCCATCACAAATCCAATCTTAGAAATTCTTTGACACCTGCAACCTGCACTATTTGTAATGATTTGGCATATGTTGTTGCCAATTTTTTTTGCACTTCCTTGTGTGCGTGGCACTTGGATCTCGAGCTACATTCTATTTTATTTTATTCTAAACTAGATAATGGAAAATTCTCTTCTTTAAACATAACTAACAAGTGCAGGAAAGGTTAGGAATGAACTAGCACTTCCTTGATGGTTCTCTGACGTAAGCGTTGCTCATGCTGGTCCAAAACTGCTTCTGGCTGTAGCCAAATGGATCCTTCTTTAGCTAACTCTGGAAGGTTGGTTTGAATTTGGCACTTAGCTCCAATCACCTTCTTTAAGCATGAAACATGAAAAATAGGATGCAACTTCGAATGGTTGGGCAAAGCTAACTAATAGGCTACTTGTCCCACATGCTTGAGAACAGTATAAGGATCATAAAATTTGGGCGCTAGCTTCTGACAATGCTCGACCTTGAGAGAATTTTTCTTGTAAGGTTGTAGTCAAAGAAACCCCTGATCCCCTTCTCCAAATTGATGTTCAAAGCGACCTTGATCTGCTTGTTTCTTCATGTGATTTTGTGCCATGAACAAGTTTTCTTTGAGGGTACAGAGAATAGCCTCTTGAGCTGTAAGTGTTATGTCAACCGCCTGGACCTTCGAGGAACCTAGTATGTATGAGATAACTGAAGGTGACTTCTGTCCATATACCACTTTAAAAGAATTCATGTGTGTGGCTATATGGTATGAAGTGTTGTACCACCATTTAGCTAGGGGTAACCATTGAGCCCAATGATTTTTCTTTTCCGAGGCAAAACACCTCAAATATGTTTCTAAACACTTGTTGACAACTTTCGTTTGGCCATCAGTCTAGGGATGATAAGTTGTGCTGAGATGCAATTAGGTGCCTTGTATCTTGAATAGTTCTTGCCAAAAATTGCTTGTGAAAGTTGGGTCGTGATCAGAAACAATAGAGTGCGGCATGCCATGAAGCTTGAAGACCTGATCCATGAAAATTTGAGCCACCGTGGATGTTGTAAATGGTTGTTGAAGGGCACATAAATGAGCATACTTGGAAAGGAGATCAAAAGCCACCATGATGATGGATTTATTGCCCGATTTGGGTAAGTCGGTAATAAAATCCATAGAGATATCCTTCCAAATAACAGGTGGAATCAGGAGCGATTGTAGTGTGTCCGGAGATTTGACTATTTCTCCCTTGTTGTGTTGACACACATCACATTCAACTACAAAATTATGAATGTCCTGTTTCATACCATCCCATAAAAAGGAATGTTTGACCCTAGCATAGGTTTTGGTGAACCCGGAGTGCCCTTCTGTGGGTGTAGCATGAAGCTCAGAAAGTACCGTGGATTTAAGATTTCATTGTTTACTTAAATACAAACAACGTTTGCATTGAAGTTCATCATGGAGCCAAGAGTACCCTGGGGAAGTTGGAGCATTGAACTGCAATTGTTGGATCAACTGCGAACTTTTGGGATCTTGTAGCCATTCCTAGCGAACGTCTTGGAGCCAATCTGGTACAATGAATGAAAGAGAAAAAATGGATCCTTCATCTTCATATTTCCGGGAAAGTGCATCCGTAACCACATGTCTTTTCCTTTCTTGTAAATGATCTCATAATCATATCCAAAGATTTTAGTCACCCATTTTTGTTGTTCTGGGGAGGTAATGTGTTGTTACAGAAAGTACTTGAGGCTTTGATGGTCTGTCTTAATTTGGAAATGTTTCCCCCATAGATAAGGGAACCATAGATCAACTGCATGTAGAATAGACAACATTTCCTTTCCATAGATGGATTTGCCCAGATTTCTTTCAGATAGTTGCTTGCTGGTAAAGGCCAAAGGTCGACCCTCTTGCATAAGGACAACACCAATTCCTTTCCTTGAGGCATCACATTCCAACACAAAGGTTTTTGTCAAATTGGGAAGGGTGAGGAATGGAGTGGTGAACATGGCCATATTCAAGGTTTGAAAAGCTTGAGGAGTGGCTAGAGTCCAAGTGAAAGAGTTCTTTTTGAGGAGAGTAGTGAGAGGTACTGCAATATTCCCATAACTCTGAACAAACTTGCGATAATACCATGTTAAGCCCAAAAATCCATGCAATCTCTTAAGAGTATTTGGGTGAGGCCAGTCTTGCATAGCTTCAATCATTTTAGGATCCACCCTGATGCCATCTTTTCCAACCAGATGACCCAAATATTCTACTTCTGAGGTACCAAAAGAACATTTAGACTATTTCAGGAAAAGTTGGTGTAGAGAGAATAGATGGAGAACTCGATCCACATGAGAAAGATGGTCTATCCAAGATTTTCTATAGATGAGGATATCATCAAAGAAAACTAAGGAAAAATGGTGGAGAAACGGATGGAAGATATAATTCATGAGGCTTTGGAAGGTGGAGGGGGCATAACACAAGCCAAAGGGCATGACCAAAAACTCATAGTGGACCTGATGAGTTCTAAAGGAAGTCTTGGGAATGTCTACCTCATTCATACGTATTTGGTGGTAGCTCGAATGAAGATCAATTTTAGTGAATAATCAGGCGCCACTCAATTCACCCAGGAGGTCATCAATGATAAGAATGGGGAATTTGTCTTTGATGGTAAGTTTGTTGAGGGCACAAAAGTCAAGACAAATTCACCAAGAACCTTCTTTCTTTAGGACCATGACCACAGGAGAAGAGTAGGGGATCGTACTAGGGCAGATAATGCCTGCATTAAGGAGTTCCTAGACCATTTTCTCAATTTCAGTTTTTTGGGAAAAGGGGTGATGATACAGATGGATATTGGGAGAAAGGCTTCTGGGTACCAGGGTAATGGAATGATCATGAACAACATGGGATGGAGGGACTCCTTTGGGAGTGTAAAAGACCAATTGATGTTTAGAAAGGATGTCTTCGAGGTCTTGCAAGACCAAGGGTGTCTTTGTTGCTTGTATGGCATGGAGTTGGGCAATAACACAAAAATGACATTTTCTTAGAATCTATTCCATGTTATGGGAAATAATGATCTTAGGTGAACCGACAATGATGTCTTGGAACTTATATTGGTGGCCCTCCTGGTCAAATTTCATAGTTAAGTCTTTAAAATCCATGAGAATGGGACCCAAAGTCCTTAGCCAGTCTGCACCCAATACAATGTCACAACCTCCCATGTCGATAGCAAACATATGGGATTTTAGGTGGTAGTCACCAATTTGGAGACACACATTTTCACAACGCCCTTCACATTTCATGGAACCACCATTGGTGATCATGATTTGGATATTATTGACGACATAGATGTAGCAATGAGTTTCTTGGGCAATGTGGCAATGAATAAAATTATGGGTGCTTCCACTATCAACCAGAATGATGACCTTCCAATGCTTGATGTAACCAATTAGCTTGAGGGTTTGGGGAGCAGAGAAGCCAGTGAGAGAATTGAGGGAAATGACCGGTTCTACTTCGGGAGGGTCTGAGGGAGGGGCTATGTCATTGGATTCAGGTGACTCAGACACAAAGGGAGTTTCTACACCCTCTTCCGAAATATCCTTGGAGATAGCCATAAAAATGTTTTTTTCTTTACACTTGTGGCCCGTGAAATATTTATCATCACAGTTATAACAAAGGCCTTTGAGTTGGCATTCAACCATTTTAGCCCTGGTCAATTTTTGGATCATTAGTGGAGCAGAGGGAGTAGTGGGATTTATTGGTTTAGGGTGAGGGATAAAGGAGGGTTTTCGGTTTTGAGAAGATACAACCTGTTGTTCTTATTTATATATTTTAGTAGCCTCCACCCAACTCTGAGGCCAAGCAATGAGGACATGGGCCCAAATCTCATCCTTGAGGCCGCTGATAAAACACTCTCGAAAAAAGGCATCAGACATGCCCTCTGTTCTAAAATTTAAATGCTCAAAGGAAACTATAAAGTCTTCCATTGTTCCTAATTGTTTCAACTTTGTCAAACGACCCAAATGGTTTGTGTCAGTGTCAAAGAGTTTATAAATCCCTGCCACAAAGTGTGTCCAAGAAATATACCCTTGATGAGAAGTTTTTCTCCATTGCCACCATTGCCAACGTTCTTGATCTAGATGGAGAGCACCATACCGGAGTTTGGCCAAGTCATCTGTAATGCCATATAAAGAGAAATAATGTTCCATTTGGGTTACCCAACCAGTGGGGTCCGAGCCATCAAATTTGGTCACATCCACTCGCGGAAGGCATAGGTCACATTTAAAGTGATGGTTCTGAAAGTTATGGGAATGAGGGGAATGGTCACCTTTAGTATGTGGAGGTGGGGAAGAGGAAGGGTTATCTGTAGGGATATGCAGTTTGGTGCAGAGTACCGAAAAGATTGAATCAAGCTGGGTGGTTAGGTCTTGTTTGATTTCCTCCCTTGAGGACTACATGGTGGTATTGATGGAGGCAAAATTGGCACTGAGTTGCTTCACTTCTTGTTGGGTCTCAATGAGACCAGATTGCAAGGTGTTGAAGCGAGCTTCGAAGTATTGGCTACAGGTATGGGCCATGAGGATGGGGGAATTGAAAAGGGGCGAGCAGGGTCAAAAATTTTACCGAAAAATGGTACGGATGAATGTGATTAGGGAAAAGAGATGAATCCAATGGAATAGGTCTCAAATAACCGTGAAAAAATTTCAAGACCTTTTTTTTTTTATATACCTGTCGAGTTAGATTCCAGTCTAAAGAATACTGCAAACAAGAAATGACCAAATTCTTAACCAAAAATAAATGTGCATTTACTTGGCAACCCGAACACAATTGATTGATAATAGATCTTGCTTGTTTTAATTTGTTTATGTTTCTATCCCCAAGGGTTAGGTATTTAAGGGTTCTACAGACAAGGGTTTTCCCTATGCTATAGCTCTCTGATATACGTGTAGGGTCCAACAATAGTACTCGGCCCAATATCTTAGGGAAATAACTAAGGAGGATAGACCGTACCCTTAGTCGTACTACTCGACTATCCAGGTACTAGAGAGTATCTTCTCGAGTGTTGTTCTCGGTGACACTATAAAAGTCAGGCAACCGATCGATTTATCTAAAGAGGTCTTTCAGGTAATTTAGGCTGATCCATACACAGGAGATGTCTGATTCTCTACCACTCGAAGGGGTACCAACAAGGGTTACAAGGGTGGCCAACAGATGTGCGCTTAAGTACCACTTGTATTTCCTGTGTGTATGAATCCCTCAATTGCAGTTTTATGCGCGTAACGATAGATCTATGTGGATTAAAGGTGTTGGAATACGTCTCTACCATGGAAAAAAATAAAAATTTAACCCACACTTTTTGTCGAGGAAAGTGCTCTGATACCACTTGTAATATATCAGATATAAAATGTATGAAGAACATAAATAAAATTCTAGAAATGGCAGAATAACAACAATATAACCAGAACATTCACCACAATAGCACTGAAATGATATGAGAATAATAACAGAAATAACACTCTGAATATGAAATCAATGTTCACGGGCCTCTTTGAGGGGGAAACCTGCAATTGAGTAGAGATATATTACAATAATATCCAACTTAGGGTTCTCCTACCCTCATCTCCTATTTATACTAAAAAGAAGCATCTAAAGGAAGATCTTTCTAGAAGCAGAAGCTTCTATTAGGTCTTCTTACATCCGCCTTATTCTATTTTATTGAAAGCCCTTATGAATATTGACCTTTATTACATCCGAATATATTGTTCTACCTATGTGCGGGTTAGGACCCTAACACATATGGTGATAATATATGGTGTTAGCACATTCAATAGAATAATCCATTAATATACATGACAAATACGCCCATGGAATAATAATTCAAATATTTTCAAGATATCAATTGGATGGGAAAACAATATTTCTATTAATATATGATCAACAGAAGTGAAAAAGTTACAGACTTATGTTTCAACACTGAGATAAAATATATGCACTAATTTACCAACATTAAATTATCAACCAGGGAGTTGTAGACTTAGAGGTGCAGGCACACAAAATGAAAGATTGGAGCCTAGTCTATCCTATTCTAAAGCCGACAACCACACTTCAAAATGGAATGAATGAAAGAAAAGTTAGGATTAAAATCAAAGTGAAGGAATCCAAAGTACAAGAAATGAGATCAAGTGCGGGAAATAAACAATAAAGGCACACAAGGAAATATGAAAGTAAATGTGGAATTTACCCAAAATGGCATCCAGTTCAATCATCTGGATGAGGTTACTCAAACCCTCATGTATGTGTGCTAATGACCTAAAGTGGAATTTACCAGTTTTAAGAGAAAATCCACCAAACTCCTAATTATCCCTATCTAGAGAAAATAATGTAACATAAAGACTTCAAATAAACACGCTTCAGAGAATGGTCCTCAAGAAAAGATATGCTCGGAAATGAAAGTGGAGGTACGCAATTAGTTTTGTTTGTGTGAAAATGAATGTGTGGGTACAAGATTAATTTTGTTTTATTTACAAGATTAATGAATGTATTGGTATGAAATAAGTTTGGTTCTCTGTACAAGAATGGGATGGCTTCTCATGGATAATCAAATTAACACTGCATTCACACTTATATAATAATAACACTTAACAAAATTTAACAAAAAAAACTTTGATGAATAAAACAACACATCATTACAACATAAGAAATGAGATAGCATAATATAAAACAAACTAAAAAATATTATAACAAACATGTAAACAATGTTAATCTAAACATTACAATAAATATATAACAAATAAACTTTTAAACAAATGATTAACAAAACAATATAAACATATAACAACACATTACATCATGGCTATTAACAAAATATAATAAATATACAAGGAATAAACAATTAAAAAAAAAGTTATAACATAACAATGTATAATAAACCAACATTAAAAATATATTAACAATGAAATAACAATGCACATCATAAGAGTTTAAAGAAAAATTAACAAATGAAAATAAAACTTATATAACAACAAACAAATGACTATGCATATAAGAAAAAACCTATTAAATAAACAATATAAAAAACAACATATATCAACGACACAATATATTAAATAAAACAAAACCTCAAAACCTACGTATAGATATGACACGAATAAACATATACAAAGTTGTTTGTAGCGTTACAGGAATACCAATGGATGAAATGAAAGCGTTGGAGATTGGGGTGAGATAAGATGAGGATAAAGGTGTAGAATAGTGGATGTAATTAGATGTCTTGCAAAGATAGACATAAGAGAGACTGTGTAATATCCCTAAGGCCGAACCCAAATGTAATGTAAATGAAAATGTACTTAAGTTGGTGAGATGTTTGATATCATTTTGTATTCACATTTCATGGCATAGTGCGTGCATGTACTGCGCAGTGAAAGGATGAAGTGTGCACATTCCAGGATACTACGTGCAACATCTTAAGTCTGCGCGATTGTGAGGCCAATGCGACTTTGTGTATATGCTATGTTTTATAGGATGGTGAGCTAGTTATTATAAGCTAGGATGCTTATGTTTGGATTAGGCCGGAGAGCCTAGATGTTAAAGGCCAGTGCACCTATTTTTATATATTCTCATCATTAATATAAAATACATCGTTGCACACAGACCGACCACGATAAAAGAGATGGGAGACTAAACTCCACTGGTTAGGGAAATGGAGGGGATAAGTTAATGAAAGAGGCTAAGCTAGGGAGCTTAAGCCAAAAGGAATATTATATTAATATTTATTAAATATAAAGTATGAATAATTATTTTATCCTAAGTTCTAAAGTTGGGGACGAGTGGGCCAAAGTATCTCCCAACATGACAAGTGTCAAGTTGGGGACTTGCATACATATTGTTGGGACTTAGTTCATTTCCTATCATATTTTCCATCATTTTCTTCCCATCATTCCTGTCATCATTGAGTCATCCAGTCAATCATCCATGAGCATGCACACACCCATTGAGCTATCTTTTGTACCTCCATGACTGTACTTGAACCTGTATCCATGACCATTTTGTGAGGGTGCAACTGGTTAGCTTGGGACCATAACTGAAGAAGCAGTTTGTCAGGCCCGTGGGATATTGAAGAGGAAGGTTGTCAGGCCCGTGAGAAATTATCTGAGTGAGAGAATTGTTGGGAATTAATTTCTTGAAGGTGTTGAAATGAAGCTACAGTGCTCTAAGACTTCTTGTCCGACCTGTTGCTGAATACCTAGAAGGGAAGTGAGGCAACCGAAGGATTGTTGAGCAGAGAAGGGGAACACTTCCTGGGGTGGGACATGCATGTGGGGAATGAGGGAATGTAGGTTGTTAGTTTGATTTGGATCCGGTGACAAAGTCTTTCCTGTTGTCTATGAGCCTTTAGCCTGGTTAGGAATCCCTTTACCCGGGTGGAGTTTAGTCCCAGCTCGGGGGTGAATCAGTATTGAGAGTGATAAACAATGTGGTCTAAGGATGGGATGTTTGTGGAAGGTATGCACACAGTTGGTGACATTATTACCAAGATAAGTTCCAATTGTGTGATAAATTTACATACTGCATTTTTATTTACATGCTTATTTTTATGGGTTATCATATGTGTAGTTATAACTATGTTTACTTTTATGGGTATTTCTTGTATATGTTGCATGTATATATTTACTATTATTTCAGTGTGAATCCATGTATTTACATATGTATTTGTATGTTTACATTTTATATATAATTCTTCCGCGAGAGTTTTGTGTGTGTGTATTTTAATTGCATGCATTTCCAAAAATTTATGTGGCATAGTTCAGTTGCATATTGGGTATGTTACAGTATGTTCCCCAGAGAGAGAATGGTAAGAGTTCTCTAGCGTAGCATGGTCCGACATGGATGGTCGGGGATGCTACAGACTGGAGTGTTGGATGCATAGAAATATACAACAAATGAGTTGAAATATAGAGGGAAATATGCAAGGAGAAGAAGAGGACAAAAGTTGTGGGTGTTTTATCTTGAGGACTACTCTTCGGGATTCATAATGAAATTAACAAACTGAAACTACACAAAACTAGAATCAATCAACAAGCTTAAAAAAAATAATAAAACATTGCACCCAAAATATAAATTGGATGGAAGTTAATCACACTTTCAATCTAACTAACAAAGTAGAGAGGCAAAACATTACTAGGATTGAGTGGCCCTTCCCAGCCTGACTAACGCTGCCAAAAATGATTAGAATAAGATGAAGCAATGCATTGAATCAATGAACTTTCATTAATGGAAGTAAACTTCATTTACAAGAGAGAATCTCACAGTTTTACTGCCTCAATAAGTATCTTCATTCACTACCATTTCCCACACATTACAAATGGAATCCCCCCCCTGATTCACATAATTGGCATATTTATATGCAAAATCCTTGATCTAGAAGATGGAAATAACTCCTCCATTCTCATGAAATAACAGTTACATAAATGAATATATCAAACCATCATACAGTTTTTAGAAAATATTAAAACCATAATACCATGAATTGTGGACCCTCGATCATGCTGGAATACTTTGACTGCTTATTTAATTAGGGTTCCATGCTTATTATAAATATCTAGACGCCATATTTTGTTTCTTACAAACTTGGGCACATCCCAAAATTAGTGTAGATATCAATCGAATAACCAATAATAACTCCTCAACCGTTCATTTGTTTGGAAAACGGTTCACATAAGACCCAATTTTCCATGCTAGAAACAAAACCCATGTTCCATATTATTCACATATATCTTCATGTGCATGGAAATTGATGGCGAAGTTGATTGTCTAGAAGTTTTATTCATTTGGCTGAATTATTCCCCCTGCACTGGAGGTCCACACATGTGACCTGGGTGGATTTTGAGACACGTGTCTACATGTTGATGTCATTGCATAGAAAACCCATGTTTCTCATTTTTTCCACAAAACACGTGAATATGCTAAAAAATGACCGGTACCAAAATGAGAGTGTTGTGCGGGAATGTTGAATTGTAGTAATGGTACAAGAATGTTGATCGTGCTAGTACAAGAATCACACTTCACAAACTGTCATAAGTAAACCATGATATAATCATATTTTTATAACTAAAAACATAGAAAAGACGATGTATTAACCACACTAAATATATTGACAAATGATGGAATTTACTTAGGGTTTATGGTGTGTATTAACAACGAAATGCGGTAAAATGTGTAATAATGAATGTTTTTGTATAACAGAAATCATGAAAAAAGTGGATCTCAACAGACACGGTTTGGAACAGAGAAACTAAGTTCCTTCTAGCTAGGCCTTCACCACTTCAATCCTCCACCAAAGGCAAGCTCATAGAAGAGAGACAATGAAGTTCTCAATCAATAAGGGAAGATCTTGGGGGTTGAACATTGTGTCCATACTTAAAGGAAAAAAGGGATGCAAACTCAATATGAAGTGAATAATTTCTCCAGAGAAACTTTTCTCTCAAAGTTGAATTCTTTCTCCTCTTTTCCGTAGCTCAGAATTTGCCCATTTATAGCCTTCAAATGGAACTGAAGGGCCAATTCATAACGTTTCTAGTATAGGGAAGGCCAAGGATCATTGATCTCCTGTTTTGACATGGGAACCCGACACCATTTTTCATTTTTGGGCACAAATCTTGATGTACAGAAGATGTAGTGGTGCAACCTCTGTATACGCATGTTGTATAGTAGGCAAGGTGTGTATATGTGGAAAAAAATGTATTTTTAGCTCTGAGATTTTCAAAAGGGATGAAAATTATGCATAGGGAAATGGAAAAAGACCCTTTGTTCAAGATTGCATAAGGTGAGGAAATTCTTTCTATAATAGATTCCCCCTAATGTGTGATGTCAAAGGAGTATCTTTGATGGGCGAAATGCATTATAAAAACCCAGAAGTGGAGTGATGTGGAACTAGCTAGAAGAACTAGTTGCCCATTACATTTTGTATTGACCTTGCATACATGGCTGGCAATTTGAATTCCACTGCAGATCAATGTGAAAATATACCAAAAAACCATCCATGGCCATGAATAGGAAAATACAAGTGTGGTTACATGCCAAAGGTTTTCATAGTCATGAGAAAGGCCTAGTAGAACCAGTCTCAAAATCAATCTGAAGATATTTGTATACCATGGAGTACAATGTGATCTCCCATGATTACTAAAGTCATATAGGTATTGGTCCAATTAAAAGGAAGTAATAACTCATGAAAGATTCGACCGCATATTGATGTCTTCAAGTCTTCTACACAATTCACCAAAGGTGCAATTCTACATCATGTGAATAAAAGAGTTGAGGTCGAACACAATGAGACATCATTTGATTACCGGTCATTGAAGTATACCATTAACAAACATGAGACAACCTACCAATGATGAAAGTAGGTATGAAGGAATCGAGTACATTCTTACAAGTGTGAATAAAGGAGTCAGGGTCGAGCACTTGAAGAATCCATCGATAAAAAGACACTGATGTATTCCCAATAGTCAATGGCGAGAGAACCCATCATTAATGACTTCAAGCCTCAAGGTACTCATAGGACTCTATGTCTTGTTTCCAAAATAGACGAGCTGAAGTCGATGGAAGGAGATCTTCTGAAAGGAGCACATTAAGTCATCTCTCATCATTTAGCGCGAGGTACAAAGCAGGAGCTTCATGATTTGGAGGAAATCAGACAAAGAACATGTTCATGAACCAACGACCTTATGCGTATTTTGTGTGTGCCAAGTGCAAGCGGTACACAAGAAATACCCTCTAAATAGAATCCAATGAGGAAAATTGTTGACAAAGGTGAGGAAACCACCAATAAGGCTAATGGAATCCAAGACACTACATGAATCCTAATGTGTGAATAGATGTCTTGCCATAGAACACAAGGGAAACCACCCATTCAACAATCAATGATGAAATGTTGAATGCTAGATTCAAGTTTACCTACAAATGATGAAAGTAGGACTAGGGTGTGTGATAGGACTACAACATCATGTGATTTTGAGACAAAATGAGGGTATGGACGACATGCAAGGTCAAGAGTTCTTCGAAATGGATGACACAGGTTGATAGACTTCCTTTGAATAAGATCATGAGACATATGGAAGACTCTGGCAACATAGACTCAATGATGAAAAAATGAGACGGAGGAGGCATCAATGAAATTATCCATAGGGATTGGAAAAGTAACCAGTGGTTGGAGAAAAATCTCTGTAACGAGCTTAACTTCCTGAGGCCATGCTAAACCCAAAAATATGATGACAAATGGACTCAATAACTTTGTGATTTGTTCAAAGGTGACATGACTGTTGCCAATATAACATAATATTCCCTTCCTGCCCGTCTTTTATTGTTTTTTCATAGTCAAAGGAATTTTATGATACAGAGGAGGAAATGAGAGTCACAAGTAAGAAAAACTAGTTCCAACAATGGAACATACCTATGCTTGATGCAAGGAGGTGCATGCGGGAGATGGACACTCAGGGGAATGTTCCCTCCTGGGTATAGGGTGTCAAATTGTGAAGGATATTAACGAGGCTCTGCTTGGTTGAGGATGCAAAACTGCCAAGGAAAATAGTTTATAACACAAAGAGAGAACCGACTATAGGTTCAATACTACAAGTAAGGGCATGAGATGCAATCAAAATTTAACACCAAAAAATGTCCTTTTTATGATATTAGTCTACCTGGTGTGAAAAAGGGATAAACTTGTACCAAATATATGTCCTTTCAAATCCAATTTACGAGTGTGAAAGGGACAAGTTCACTCGACAATCTTTTCTCTTTTTGAAGACGAGTTGGAGAAGAGCTTAAATTAAACTTGGTTGGGAGTCCTCTAGGTATAGGGAAGCATGTTTATGAGTGAGAAATGAGGCTCAACATAAAGTCATGTATTAGCTAGAAGGGACTCTCGGTCCTATGGAAAAAATATCGGCATGGGCACCAAATGAAGTAGAGGATCTAACTAGGGTACCCATGTTTGGTAAGTCTCTACCACTTGATAATGACACATCTTATAGTAGATGGAAGGTTCCGTGTTTCAACAAATGGGTTCATACCTAAGGGATATGAGTAACAGTTATAGAACAATGCAAAAGTGCATGGTGGAATGGATCTCTATCCTATATGTTGGGTAGTGAAAATACCTGCCCATGGTTACGAACGGTCAACATAACATTGAAATCCGCAAGAATCCTTGGTGAAAAATACAATAAAATATCTCAATCCACTGCTGTATTAGTTCATTAGGCGAAAAAATGACTCGAAACTATACAAAGTGGGTAAAAACTGCTATAAATAGTAACAAAACCAAAATTTACTATGTCATTTTGACTTTTTACCCAAATAGTGAAAACTGGACCAAAATACCTCCGATCTTCAAGTGGTGATTGTGGGAGCGTCATATGACAAAATCAGAGACCATCTGAACCAGGTAATTCCTCTTCCCCTCCTCTTCCTCTCTAGTGGATTATATCTTTAAATTAGGTTTCAAAATTTGGGTAAATTAGGGTGCAAATTGAGTATTTTGGTGTACATAGGCTACCATTCATCAGGTTGCATGTACATGAAGTTATACATGACTGTGTAAAATATAGGATGCATGTACTTATCCCTATATGCAATTGTGAATGTTTCATCCTACGTACAAGTCTGTAAACAAGGTTTTCTATGGTTGCTAACTCAAAAAATGATTTTTATCTGGCAGGATGGTGCTAGAATGGAAAGAAAGGGAACACGAGGAGGTATATGTTGTTGTGGAAAGATATGTGGGGGCCCAAATGGCCTTGAAAATATGAGGCTTCTATAAATTTTTGGCACTCAAAGGGATGAGGGCCCAGGTGAGGTTTCTTGAGTTTCTCATGGATTACTGGGATCCTAATAGTGAGAACTTCAACCTCGATGGGAAACCATTGAGTATTGAAGTTGAGGATATATACTTTTTGACTGAATTATCATGCCAGTGTGAGGTGGTGAAACTCAAAACCTGGGGAGATGGGAGTGGCATGTAGATAGAGGATTACATAGATGTTCATTGTGTAGCAGGGATCAAAAAGGTTGGGAGTCAACTTCCATCTGAGCCATAAACAATCTCAGCCTCAATATTGCTGTCCTCATTTTGACTAGGATCACAGGATTGACTTCATTGCATGATGCATCGAGGCTACTCATGTTATATTTTGTAGAGTACTTGAGACCCACGGTATACAATTGGTCTACCTCACAACTGGATAATATGAAGAGCCAGTTGACAGAGTGCAAATAGGGTGGCAAGAGGAAATTCAGGTTTACCTCTATCTTATGTATTTTTTTCTTCGACCTGGTTATAGGTTTGGTATCTAGAGTCTAGATCAGTCTAAGAGGACCTTTCGATTCATCCATGTCATGGTGGATCGCGGTAATGAGACAACAGGGGGGAGGTAGGGTGCCCACATCGTCGGAGGCACTGGGGAGATGGGGCGGCAGGGGGAGAAGTAGAGAGAGTCCTTCAAAACGTGTAGGGAAACATGTCTCATTTGACACATAGGATTGCAATAGTTCAGGTAGAGGATCTACGGGAGGCCATGCAATGACAAGTAGTTGGTGTGCCCAAATATTGGGTGTGAATATTTCAGCGTCTCACAAATGTCGTAGTTTGTTATCATGACACACATTTGACACCACATGCGTAGATGTCATGGATATTGTATTATCGACTGTATATGTGTATTGAGGGTGTTGGTCCCTATTTTGTACTATAAACATCATATTTTTTGAAATATATATAAAACATGGATCTTCAGCTTTACTTATATTACAATTTGTACAATGATGAGATGGTTTTCTTTTCTTTAGTTATGTGACAAATGCCAATCTAAAATTAAATTAGCATAAGCATCGGATACATAATTAGAACTCCTAGGTATGTGATAATAAGTAATAAAATCAAACTGTCATTCTAATATATAAAATATGAACTTGGATTAAAGTAGGATCATGCATGTGGTAACTGTCGTTCGACTGACATACTACTAAATGAGAATCCAGGAGAACCTCTAAAGAGCTAATACCATTTGAGATAGCATCGCGCAGAAGTTCTATAGCGATGCTATATTCGACCACATTATTTGTGGATGGTCCTAGGCATACGCCACCTGAAGACACCAGTAGACACTCAGGTGATTAAACCGCCTAAGAGGTGGCATACAAGCTCCATGTATGAGGATTGGCTCTGTGTGTGAATCCTAAGTAGAACGAAGACTCCATTGACATTTTCCAACCCTTGGAAAACTCGATAAGAAAGATGAAGACAAAAAGTAAAGGGAAAAGATATATAAACTAAATTACATTAGTATAAAAAGACTTACTCCCAATTTTGGGGATCAAGAATAATATATTTTCAAGTAGAGCCCAATCCTGGGATCAAACAACATATTCCCTTTATAATCTTCTAACTCATAGGCTCCTTTTTCTAAAACACATCGAACGATATAGGGACCGTGCCACATGGGTTTCAACTTGCATGCCCCAAGTGGTTCTTTGTCTTGATCATATAAGAGGACCAAGTCACCCTCAGTGTACAACCGAGGACATAAACACTTATCATACTCGACCTTGACACATATTTTGTTCACCTCGATAGTTGTAGAGGTGTCTCGACACTGCTCTTTAAGACTCTCTAGGTGTACAAGGTGTCGCTTGAGATCAGAAGTTTTAGGGAGGAGTGTGACTGCCAACTTAAGATAAAGGATTTCAAATTCAATAGGCAATATCGACTCCACACCGTGTACTAAATAAAAAGGGGAAAATCCAGTGGCAGTCTTGATTGCAGTTCGGTATGCCCAGGGTGTGGGATATAGCATAATATTCCAGTTAGATTTACTCTAGCTGATAGTTTTCTGCAAAATGGTCTTGAGAGACTTGTTGACAGCCTCTAAATATCCATTTTCCTAAGGGTAGTAAGGGGATTAATGAAAATTCTTAAACCCTAGCTTGGATGCTAGCTCTTCCATCATTTCATTCTGAAAATGACTGCCATGATTAGTGACAATATCAATCGGGATACCAAACCAAGCGATAATTTTATTGGATACGAAGAAGGCAACAGTCTTCCCATCTAATTTAACTATAGGCATGGCTTCATCCCACTTAGTAAATTATTCAATGACCACGATAATGTATTTATGCCACCCAGTCAAAGTTGGGTTGACATCCATGAAGTCCACCCCCCACTTGGTGAAGGGACCGATGGTAATGACTGGGTGAAGAGGGGTTGGATGAGAGCACATTTTCCAAGTGAAAACCTAGCAAGGGTGACACTTCTTAACCACTTCAACACAATCTTTAAAGATATATGGCCAAAAATAAACGACTCACAAAATTTTCTAGGTTGTCGCAAGCCTGGATAGATGACCACCACAAGCCCCATTGTGGAAATTGTTTAGAACTGAATCGAATTCCTTGTGAGTTAAACGACGATGTAGGATATTGTCTATTCCTCGATTATACAACGTGTCATCGATGATAGTGTAATTCTTATCTTGGTATCATACACGCTGTCGGTCATCTCTTGAGAGATGTTGAGGGAACTTCAAAGTTTGAATATAGAGAATGATGTCTCCATACTAGTGGTCAGACGACGAGACAAGGAAATTGTGTTCATCCACAAACAAATCAACATGGATAACATCCTCATCTAATCATGGAAATTTGGATATTAACTCTGCGAAGACTAGTGGTTTCTTGGATTTAACAGAAGAAAAATTGAGATCAAATTATTGTAAAATGACAATCCATTTATTATATTTTCCCCCTATGATATGCCTAGTAAGGACATATTGAAATGGATTGACATCGACAACCACAGTAGTCTTACAAAGCAATATATAATGGCATAAACTTTGGACTACATGAACGATAACCAAAGCTATTTTTTCAACGTGAGAATAATTGAGCTTAGGACCGACTAAGTTTCGACTAAGATAGTATATGATGTTCTCGTGGAGCTCATCATCCTTTTGAACCAAGACCATACCAATCATCTCCTCGGACACGGTGAAATAAAGCAAGTAATCCCTACTGTAGTAAAGAGAATTCAACAGAGGACTCGATACCAAGGATTTATTAAAAGCATCGAAGGACTCATGGGCTTGCTCATCCTAGATAAAATGGGTGTCCTTATTCAAAATATGCATGAAACCCTTAGTGATATTGGCATAGTTTACTATAAACCAATGTAAAAAGTTGGCTTTCCCCTGTAAACCTTAACGTTTTCAAATAGTGTGCGGGGTAGGAAAACAAAGTATTTCCTCAACCTTTAATGGATCTACCATGATCCAGGTCTCAAAAACTATAAATCCCAAAAGATGACCAAACCTAACGCAAAAGATGCACTTATGAGGGTTCAACCAGATTCTATAATAATGAGATCTTTCAAAAAATAGCCGAATATTCTTAGAGTGATCCACTCTCTTACGAGAGTGTGTAGCAATATTTTCAAGGTAAGGTTCGACTATTTGATTAATATCGTGGAATTCGAAGGTCATAGCACGTTGGAAGGTTGTTTGGATGTTTTTAAGGCCGAAATGAATTTTCCGGTATGTGAAAGTACCCCAAGGACAAATAAATTTTGTCTTGTGTTGATCCCTGGGTTTAATTTGAATTTTGTTATACCATGAAAATCCATCCATGAAAGAAAACACTTTGCTTCCCGAACTCTCGTTGATAATATGATCGATGAAATGTGTCGGGAAGTTGTCTTTAGGACAAGATTTGTTCAGGTTATGAAATTCCATGCATACACAAATGGTTCCTTGCTTCTTATTCACAGAAATGGGATTGGATACCCATTCAGTCAAAGGAACCAAGTATATAAAACCAACATTATGTAGTTTCTCTACCCCTGCCTTAATAGCAGGGGCCTTCCGAGGATTGACAGATCTAAGACGTTGTTGAATAGGTTTAACATCTAGATAAGTTCTAATCACATGCTCGACAATACGAGGGTCGATTCCTGGCATATCTACATATGAATAAGAAAATACATCTCAGAACTCCTTGAAGAGCTTGGTGTAGATCATGATTTCTTCTGGCAAACAATCTACACTGATATGTATGTTTTCAATCTTGCCAGGGGTACATGAGATATTGATTGTGACGGTAGGAACGATACTCGCCATATTTGCTTCAGCCTAAATTCTGTGCATATCAAGTGGAACTACGGAGTGACCGACTATCTCTCTCAAAGTAGATCGAAATTCATCTTGTTTGATTCTAGCAAGCTCTGGGAGAAAATAAGAGCGATGATGCATATCATCCGAAGGTTTTTCATAACCATTCATGGCTTCGATGATGGCTTCGTCCAAGGGAAAATTCTCATCAAGGAAATCATAAGAACAAGACAATGAAGTGGCCTGCATGGGCTTAAGAACATGATCTTCCTGGTCCGTCGGTGAGGTAATAGGATCGGGATCGATGGAAGAGTCAAGAACAACTTGATACACAATCTCCATTGTCGATAGTGGCATGGCCATTCCAGCATGTGACTGACCTTCACAAGACGAAGTTGAGGAAGGTAGGGTCCAAGGATCATTAAAATAGGAAGTGTAGAAAGGAACGAACCTCTCTGACGACACGGGCCTACTGGACATGGCGTAAACATGGTGAATCAGTGCCATTAAGTTGAAAGTACCCATAAGGGATGAATACATTCCGACACCAATATTCTCAATTGACAGCTAAGAATTGTTGACCATGGGGATCGATGGTCCAACTGATGCATTGGGGCTAGCATACTCAAAGGATGACTGGTCGATCATCACGATCTTCCCATTGAGTGGAAAACAAAGAGTGTGGAAGACAGACGATAGGATGACAGTCATAGCATAAGTACAATTGTGTCCTAGTAACAAGTTATAATAGAGAGGTGCATCAACTACCTTAACATCCACCTCTACTGTCTTCCCAACTAACTGGACCAGAAAATCAGGAAGAATACCGTGAGGGCAGAAGGAATGACCATCAAAAGAAGTCAACATGACTGACGATTGAGAAGGAGTATAAGAGTCAAGATATTTCCAACACATCAGATACATCACACATGTAGCAACACCTTCATCAACAACCACACATTTGATGGTATACTTTGTGTACCCCATGTGGATTTGGAATGCCACATGGTAAGGAAAGAGAGGCTTCACATCCATGACATCAAACTTGATAATTTTTTAGCCACTTGAGTCTAGATATCCTAACACAAATAACAAGGCATTCCTTTATGAAGGACACATCTAGAGTACCTCCAGAGATGACATCTCACAAGGGGTTTGACCCATATCCTCAACAAAAGAGTAATTATGGGAAGGTCTGGCTTTTGGATTTTGGGTAGAGTGCTTGAGTACTCCATTCAAAATATGAGGTGGTGGCTCTCATTTTTTGATCTGTAAAGTCATCTCCGGAGGAGGTGGGGGAGATTCTAGACCAGAGATAGCTTGTGAAGAGCTATAATCACGAGATCGGGTGGCTACATTAACCTGCGAATTTACCATATGGATACAAAAATGGTCACTATCTTGCGACGATGGGTAATAACTCCCATCGACCAGATTTCCATCATTTGAGGAGTTCAAGCCCATGTGCTAGTTATGTGGGAAAGGATTCGTCAGCACGACGAGCGATAGAGATAAGAACCTCGCAACTTCCGCAAGTTTGGGGCATAGTTGGGTAAGATGATCATCTGTACAAAGCTTATAGGGAAATTTCACCTTACACCTTTCTTTATTTCCCTCTCCAACATTATTATTCATCTTATCATTATTACCATTGTCCTTGGGTTTATTATTATTTTTCCCACCCTTACAATTATTATTCCATTCTTTCCTCTTATTCCCACCTGGTTGTTGGTTACCATTTGGTTTGGTCGACAATTGGATGGAATGTACATCTGTCAACTAAGTGGGATTGGAAGACATAGATGAAATTGGCCCTCCTTCATATTGGTTTAGAGACAATTATTTGAAATGTCTTGTCATTGAGTCTGCAACTTTCACATTGGTGGAGCCTACAATGCCATCGGCATGAGGTCCAAAATTTTGTCTAGGGTCATAGGTTGACATCGGTGCATCCGAAAGAATGTGGTATAACATCCTAGACTGAGCGTATATAATATCTAACTATTGGGATTTGATGATTGCATCTTCCTTAGTTGTAACCCCGGATGTAGAAACATCCTTCAAGATAGGAAACTGCAAAGATGTAAGGAACCATTCTAAAAGAAAGGTTGGGGGTATGTAGGTATTAATAAACCTGTTATGTCTACTCCACTCCTAGATGTGATTTGAGATATGATTGTTTGTCTCCTGGTGTAATGTTGACAGACGTTCTAGGCCAACATCATAACAAAATGACAATTGGAAGTGGTTAAGGAAGACTAACACCATCTGAATAAAGGTCTCGTATTCCCCCTAGGTAGCTCAATATACCATTTTGTAGTGACCCCAATGAGGGTGTGTTAAAATAATATTAACCAAATGGAATCGCCATTAAGGGAATTCTAAGAGTGCCATATGTGAAAGGTGGTAACGTGATCACCATGATCCTCTACATTCTTACCTTTGAATTTCAGAATGTCTGAAGGAAGCTTGTTGGGGACGGGGGACCATGTAGGATCATGACACACAGGTTCATTCATCAACTTAGACAATTTTGGAATATTAAGTGTGGATAGAAAAGGGAGACATGGTTGTAGCATCTAGCCCCAAGATCCCTAGAAAGATTGTGTTTGAGGAAATGCAACCCATCTAGGGTTATGGTAAGCACCATGGCCTTTTCTGGGATTGTAATACCCTCATCCAGGATGATTCATAAGAGGCTGATTGGGCATCATTTGGATAGGAATGTTCTGATGAGGGTTATAAAAGTTTCCCCCAGCCGAAGTGGCTCCAGGCTGGGGGTTACCCAAGGTGTGAAATTGACCTCCTCTCGGTGTGGTTCCAGAGGATAGAGGTGAATTTGTCATGCCAAACATGTTGGTTGGAATCAACACTGAGGAGGTGAGGGTATAGGACAAAACTTTAGCATAAGCTTGTCTGCCAAGTTGGTTTCTCCACCCAGAAGTAAGAGGATTAGACCCGGGGTTAAAAGAGGGAATTCCTCCCATAGTAGGAGTCATTTGAGGGATTTGAGAACCACCAAACAAAAATGGAGTATAAGGAGGAGTTGTGCCCCAAAGTCCAATGCTAGCATTAGGGCCAAAAACTGGGATGGAGTTTAAAAATTGCAAAGTAAAATTTGTCATACCATAGGAAAAAGGACTAGAGGCCATAGGGATGGACTGAACATTATATTCCAACGAGTGACCTAGATACCCAAATGGGTTTGAGGCAGTAGATTGATCATTCACTATACGAAGGGAAGTAGTAATGGTAGGTGCCTCCGACACTACAACCATTGTGGTTGCAGGGGTTGAAGGGGTTCCATTAACTATAGTAGGTAGTTGGTTCCCAAGTGGCATCTGTTGGAGTTGTATCTTTCCACTAGACTATCACTTCCTTGATGGTTTTATGATGTAGGCGACACTCACGCTAGTCCAAAAATACTTGTGGTTGTAGCCAATGGATCCTTCTTTAGATAAATATGGAAGGTTGGTTTGAATTTGGCACTTAGCTCCAATCGCCTTCTTTAAGCATGAAACATGAAAAACAGGATGTAGCTTCAAATGGCTGGGCAAAGCTAACTGATAGGCTACTTGTCCCACATGATTGAGAATGGTATAAGGACCAAAAAATTTGGGCTCTAGCTTCTGAAAATTCTCGGCCTTGAGGGAAGTTTTCTTGTAAGGTTGCAGCTGAAAAAACACCCAATCCCCTTCTACAAATTGACATTCAGAGTGACCTTGATCTTCTTGTTTCTTCATACGATTCTGTGCCATGACCAAATTCTATTTGAGGGTACAGAGAATAGCCTCTCGAGATGTAAGTGTTAGGTCAACCACTTGGACGTTCGAGGCACCTGGTAAGTATGAAAGAACTGAAGGTGGCTTCTATCCATATACCACTTCAAAAGGAGTCATGCGTGTAGCTGTATGGTATCAATTGTTGTACCACCATTCAACTAGGGGTAACCATTGAGCCCACTGATTTTTCTTTTCTGAGGCAAAACACCTCAAATATGTTTCCAAACACTTGTTGACAACTTTCATTTGGCCATCAGTCTGGGGATGATAAGTTGTGCTGAGATGCAATTCGGTGCCTTGTATCTCGAATAGTTCTTGCCAAAAATTGATTGAGAAAGTTAGGTCATGATAAAAAACAATAGAGTGTGGCATGCCATGAAGCTTGAAGACCTAATCCATGAAAATTTGAGCCACCATGGATTATGTAAACGGGTGTTGAATTGTGAATAAATGAGCATACTTGGAAGGGCAATCAACAACCACCATGATGACTGATTTATTTCCCGATTTGGGTAAGCCGGTAATAAAATCCATAGAGATATCCTTCCAAATAGTAGGTGGAATCGGGAGCAGTTTTAGTGTGCCTAGAGATTTGAATGTTTCTCCCTTGTTGCGTTGACACACATCACATTCAGTGACAAAATTACAAATGTCATGTTTCATACCATCCCATAAAAAGGAACGTTTGACCCTGTCATAGGTTTTGGTGAACCCATAGTGCCTTGCTGTGGGTGTAGCATGAAGCTCAGAAAGTACTGTGGATTTAATATTTTATTGTTTACTTAAATACAAATGACCTTTGCATAGAATTTCATCATGGAGCCAAGAGTACCCTGGGGAAGCTGGAGCATCACACTGTAATTGTTGGAGCAGCTGCGAACTTTTGGGATCTTGTAGCCATTCCTGGCAAATGGCTTGGAGCCAATCTAGTACAATGAATGAAAGAGAAAAAAGGGATCCTTCATCTTCATATTTTTGAGAAAGTGCATCCGCAACCACATTGTCTTTTCCTTTATTCTAAATGATCACATAATCATATCCAAAGATCTTAGTCACCCATTTTTGTTGTTCTAGGGAGGAAATAAGTTGTTCTAGAAAACACTTGAGGCTTTGATGGTCTGTCTTAATTTGGAAACGTTGCCCCAATAGATAAGGGTGCCACAGATCAACGACATGCAGAATAACCAACATTTCCTTTTCATATATGGATTTGCCCAGATTTCTTTCAGATAACTTCTTGCTGGTAAAGGCCAAAGGTCAACCCTCTTGCATAAGGACAACACCAATTCCTTTCCCTGAGGAATCACATTCCAACACAAAGGTCTTTGTGAAATCGGGAAGGGCGAGAAATGGAGTGGTTCACATGGCCATCTTCAAGGTTTGAAAAGCTTGGGCAGTGGCTGGAGTCCATGTGAAATATTTATTTTTGAGGAGAGTAGTGAGAGGTGCTGCAATCTTCCCATAATTCTTAACAAACTTGTGGTAATACCCTGTTAAGCCCAGAAATCCACACAAGATCTTTAGAGTCTTTGGGCGAGGATAGTCTTGCATAGATTCAATCTTTTTAGCATCCACCCTGACACCATCCTTGCCAACCAGATGAACCAAGTATTCCACTTCGGAGGCGCCAGAAGCACATTTAGACTGTTTCAGGAAAAGTTGGTGCTGAGAGAGTAGATGGAAAACTCGATCCACATGAGAATGATGGTTTGTCCAGGTTTTTCTATAGATGAGGATATAATCAAAGAAAACTAAGACAAAATGGCAAAGGAAAGGACGAAAGACATGATTCATTAGGCTTTGGAAGTTGGAGGGGGAATTACACTAGCCAAAGGGCATGACCAAAAACTCATAGTGGTCCTCATGAGGTCTAAAGGTAGTATTGGGAATGTCTACCCCTTTCATACATATCTAGTGGTAGACCAAACGAAGATCCAGTTTAGTGAAGAATTGGGCACCACTCAATTCATCCAATAGGTCATCATTGACAAGAATGGGGAATTTGTCTTTGATGGTAAGTTTGTTGAGGGCATAAAAGTCAGGACACATTCGACAAGAACCTTTTTTCTTTAGGACCATCAAAATAGGAGAAGAGTAGGGGATCGTACTATGGTGGATAATGCTTGCATTAAGGAGTTCCTGGATCATTTTATCAATTTCATTTTTTTGGGAAAAGGGGTGATGACACAAACAGATATTGGAAGGAAGGCTTCTGGGTACAAGGGGAATGGAATGATCATGAACACCATGGGAAGGAGGGAGTCCTTGGGGAGTGGAAAATACCAATTGATGTCTATAAAGGATGGCTTGGAGGTCTTGTGGGAGCGAGGGTGTCTCTGTTGCTTGTATGGCATGGATTTGGGCGATAACACCAGAATGACGTTTTTTGAGCAGATTTTCCATGTGATGGGAACTAATGATCTCAGGTGAACCAACAGTGATTCCTTGGAACTTATATTGGTGGCCCTCCTAGTCGAATTGCATGGTTAAGTCTTTAAAATCCATGAGAATGGGACCCAAAGTCCTTATCCAGTCTGCACCCAACACAATGTCACAACCTCCCATGTCGATAACAAACATATGGGATTTTAGGTGGTAGTCACCAATTTGGAAATGCACATTTTCACAACTCTCTCCACATTTCATGGAACCACCATTGGCAATCATGATTTGGAAATTATTGACAGCATGGATGTAGTAATGAGTTTCTTGGGAAATGCTGCGATGAATAAAATTATGGGTGTTTCCACTGTCAACCATAATGATGACGTTCTGATGCTTGATGCAACCAATTAGCTTGAGGGTTTGGGGAGCGGATAATCTAGTGAGGGAAATGACCAGTTCTACTTCGGGAGGGTCTGAGGGAGGGGTTATGTTAGTGGATTCAGGTGACTCAAACACAAGGGGAGTTTCTACATCCTCTTTCGAAATATTCTTGGAGATGGCCGTAAAAATATTTTGTTCTTTACACTTATGGCCTGAGAAATATTTGTCATCACAATTATAACAAAGGCCTTTGAGTTGGCATTCATCCATTTCAGCCCTGGTCAATTTTTGGATCTTGAGTGGAGCAGAGGGAGTAGTGGGATTTACTGTTTTAGGGCGAGGGATAAAGGAGGGTTTTCGGTTTTGAGAAGATACAACCTGTTGTGCTTATTTAGATCTTTTAGTATCCTCGACCCAACTTTGAGGTTGAGACATGAGGATATGGGCCCGAATCTCATCCTTGAGGCCGATGATAAAACACTCTCAAAAAAAGGCATCAGACATGCCCTCTATTCTAAAAGCCAGGCGCTCAAAGGAAACTATAAAGTCTTCCACTATTCCTAATTGTTTCAACTTTGTCAAACAACCCAAATGGTTGGTGTTAGTGTCAAATCATTCATAAAGATCCGCCACAAAGTTTGTCCAAGTAATATACCCTTGACGAGAAGTTTTTCTCCATTGCCAACATTTTTGATCTAGATGGAGAACACCATACCAGAGTTTGGCCAAGTCCTCTGTAATGTTGTATAAAGAGAAATAGTGTTCCATTTGTGTTACCCAACTAGTGGGGTCTAAGCCATCAAATTTGGTCACATCCACTCGCGGAAGGCGTAGCTCACATTAAAAGTGATGGTTTTGAAAGTTATGGGAATGAGAGGAATGGTCACCTTCAATCTGTGGAGGTGAGGAAGAGGAAGGGTTATCTGTAGGGAAGTGTAGTTTGGTGCAGAGTGCCGAAAAGACTAATTCAACATGGGTGGTGAGGTCTTGCTTGATTTCCTCCATTGATGATTGCATGGTTGTATTGATGGCAACAACATTGGCACTGAGTTGTTTCACTTCTTGTTGGGTCTCGATGAGACCAGATTGCAAGGTGTTGAAGCAAGCTTGCAAGTCTTGGCTACAGGTATGGGCCATGAGGATGGGGGAACTGAAAAGGGGCGGGCGGGGTCAAATTTGTTGGAAGATTGGTT
>ML779963.1:405074-459569 GCA_009831015.1 Picea engelmannii
AGAAGAGGTAAAAGAAGGCCGGATTTCAAGGGAGGATGAAGTCTTTTGGAGATGTGTTCTAAGGTATGTTATTTTCAGGTCATCTTACCATTTTTGCCATAACTTTTTTTCTAGAACGATTCAGATGGTGAAATCTCTATGGTCGTGAGAAGACATATCAAGGTACCTCTGGTAAAAAGTTCAGATCTTGATTCGCTATAATTATGGAGATATACTCAGTGGAATATAGGGTTTGTGACCAGTCCTGAAACTAGTCAAAAAACAGGTGTTTATCCCTCCCTTTACATTTTGGAAGCTGTAGCTACCTTTGGAAGTCATTACTTCCCTTGAACAAAAACTATTGATTATTTCTCATATATTGTGCATGGTGTATTGTGGTGTATTGGTGTAACTCTTATACCATTGTTAATTTCTCATTGGATATAATTGAATGGTTTAATTATAAGTTGAAAAAGGTTTTAAATTGTACTTGATACTAATTCACCCCCCTCTTAGTATCAACAAAATTGTTTTCTAAAAAAGGATATGGATGAATGTGATGAGGGAAAAGAGATGAATCCATTCGAATAGGTCTCAAATAATGGTGAAATTTTTTCCAAAGAGGAGTTATAGTCCAGCCTGAAGAATACTGGAGAGAGGAAATTCCCAAATGCTTAACCAGAAAGAAATTTGTATTTACTTGGAAACCCGAACACAATTGCGCGACAATATATCTTTTCTATTTTAATTTGTTTATGTTTCTGTCCCCAAGGGTTAGGTATTCAAAGGTTCTGTAGAAAAGGGTTTTCCCTACGCTATAACACTCTGATATACATGCAGGGTCCAACAGTATTACTCGGCCCAATATCTCAGGAAAATAACTAAGGAGGATAGACCCTACCCTTAGTTGTACTACTCGACTACCCAGGTACTATAGAGTATCTTCCCGATTGTTGTTATCAGTGACACTATAGCAGTTAGGCGACCGATCAGTTTATCTAAAAAGGGCTTCAGGTAATCTAGGTTGATCTGTACATAGGTGTTGTCTTATGTGCTACCACTCAAAGGGGTACCAACAAGGGTTATAAGGGTGGCCAACATATGTGCGCTTAGGTACCACTTGTATTTACTGCATGTATGAATCCCTCAACCGCAGGCTTATGCATGTAACGACAGATCTTTGTGGCTTAAAGATGTCAGAATATGTCTCTACGCTGAAAAAAAATAAAAAATTAACCCACACTTTTTGTCGAGGAAAGTGCTCTAATACCACTTGTAATATGCCAGATATAAAATGTATGCAGAACAGAAATACAATTCTAGAAATGGTAGAATAATAACAATATAACCAGAACATTCACCACAATAGCACTGAAATGATATGAGAATAATAACAGAATTAACACTTTGAATTTGAAAGCAATGTTCACGGGCCTCTTCGAGGGGGAAACCTCCAATTGAGTAGAGCTCTACTACAATAATATCCAAGCTAGGGTTCTCATACCCTTGACTCCTATTTATACTAAAAATAAGCATCTAGAGGAAGATCCTTCTAGAAGCAGAAGCTTCTATTAAGTCTTCTTACATCTGCCTTATTCTATTTTATTGAAAGGCCTTATTAATATTGACCTTTATTACATTTGAATATATTTTTCTACCTATGTGTGGGTTAGGAACCTAACATGATGACTCATTTTAGTACTCATCCTTGTAGAATCACAAGTATGAAAAGTGGAGGTGTGTGTACCACATCTAATAACTTTTCACCTTTTAGAAGGAAAAGACTCAAAATCCGGTGGTAACTATAATAAGTGATGAGACAGGCAGGGAGGTTGGTCCGACTCCACGATGAATTAAGACTCAAGATACAAAAATATATCCTAAGTCCAACTAGTAATCAAAGAGCACACCAAAAATCAAATGACCAATATGCACACAAACGAGATAAATAGGGGCCTGAGACTCCCTGCTAAATATCAGAGGTAACATAATCAGTTATAAGTGCCCTTGTGGTCTTAACAACTAGTCAGTCAGATCCCCCTAGAGAGGTAATCCTCCATAAATGATGTGTGTTGTCTGACCCTTATCTTTCCTAGGGTACCTACAAAATAACCACTACAAGCAACCTATGTGGTACCTAATTCAAGCAACTAAGCAACCAATGTATAAACATTGCACATGCGAGCAGTCGTAAGTTAGATCCACCATATGGGTAGGGTAGAAAAGCCTGAAACCTTGAAAGTACCACCTCTCATGGAGGTAAGGGCACTATAAAGATCCACAGATACAAATAGATCCCCAAAAATATCTCTGACGCTAAGAAGGTATCGGGGGGATATCCCTTCAACCAACCTCACGCAACCTCATGATTAACTCCGATGTAAGCGGAGCCTCCTGATATTATTGATTATACAATGGATTTCTCCACTCCCTTAGTTAGACACATATGTTGATTTAAAATTCTTGTAGAATTTTACTCACAAAATCCTGTTCCAAGGCACTAAATCCTAAGCTAGTTTGTGCACCCTAGAAAATGAAATTGTTACTAATCAATTTTAAATTCTAGCATTAATTTTAATGTTCATTCTTACTCAAAAAGGTATGGTAGTGAAACTCATGATGTTATGACTCAGCAAATAAAGTAAATATGAATACAATGCAAAGTCCTAACTTCAATTTTCAATGAATAGTATGCTTCTTAAAACAATGCAATTTTCAATTTCAACTCTTCAATTCTGAAATAAAAATGCAATCTTTCTTTACATGAACTAAGCTAAATGACAAAGATTCAAAAGATCAAAATGCCAATCAATGCAAAATTCCTAGTATTTTTGTATTTTCAATATAAGAAAAATAAAAATGCATGGATTGAACAACAACTTGATATATAAATACTCTACTGTGTATAGAAAGAGACAACTCAAGTAGGATACCAAGGAGAAAAACATCCAGCCCAATGTACAAGGAAAATCAAAATGAGAAGATGACAAGAAAGACTCTGCCCAAAAATTCAACCATAGACAGGTTTCCTGTCATCCCACAAACACTTAACAGTCACTACAGAGACCCAAGAAGACTTAGAAATAATCAAAACCTACCCAATAACAACCAAACCCAGCAAAAAATCAAAAGAGATTGATGTACGTGACTGTTCAAGGAAACAACACGTATGTACAGAGCTTGCAGAAGGACAACACACGTATATACACAAATGTCAAGAAACAATGCATGTATATGTTTCAAAAACAAAGCTAGGCAAAGGAGAAGGCTGAAAGATTCAGACCCAGAGTGAACAAAGGTTGTCAAGAAATGATACAACAAGAAACGTAATAGGAATGAGAGCAATCTAAGGAGAAAAATAGTCCAAACCCTAATAAAGAAGAGTCAATCCCCAATATGGTCGTTGATTATGTTATGAGGAAAATATCTCTATGGCTATGGTAAACCACAATTGACGGAAATGAATGTAGAAATCAACTCTATTCTGAAGTATTCTATATAAACAAATATGCTAGCAAGACAATATAAAAGGCCTACCTCATCTAGACTTTCGATGAAGTCCACCGTTGATCACTTGGCCCAAAGAAATATACCTAGAAATAGTCCTCAACAACCAAGAAAAGAAAGCATATGGTGATAATATATGATGTTATCACATTCAATAGGATAATCCATTAATATACATGAAAAATACGCCAATGGAATAATAATTCAAATATTTGCAAGATATCAATTGGACGGGAAAATAGTATTTCTATTAATATATGATCAATAGAAGTGAAAAAGTTACAGACTTTCATTTCGACATGGTTCATAACTAAGAAACTAAGTTCCTTCTAGCTGGGCCTCCACCACTTCAATCCTCCACCAAAGGCAAGCTCATAGAAGAGAAACAATGAAGTTCTCAATCAATAAAGGAAGAGCTTGGGGGTTGAACACTGTGTTCAGACTTAAATGACAAAGGGATGCAGACTCAATATGAAGTGAATAATTTCTCCAAAGTAACTTTGCTCTCAAAGTTGAATTCTCTCTCCTCTTTTCCATATCTCGGAATTGGCCCATTTATAGTCTTCAAATGGAACTGAAGGGACGAGTCATAATTTTTCCGGTATATGGAAGGCCAAGGATCATTGATCTCCTATCGTGACATGTAAAATCAACACCTTATTTCATTTTTGGGCACAAATCCCGATGTATGTGGGTTATAGTGGTGAAACCTACGTATACACATGTTGTATAGTAGGCAAGTTGCGTATATGTGGAAAAAATGAATTTTTAGCTCTGGGATTTTCAAAAGGGATGAAAAGTATGCATAGGGAAATGGAAAAAGGCCCTCTATGCAAGATTGCATGGTGTGAGGCAAATCTTGCTATAACAAGTCCTGTACATAGAAACCCAAGAACACATTTTTTTCTATTAAAGCCAAACATGGAAAACAAACAATTTTTTAATTTCCCAAACTACACTTAAGACCATAATCCATGGGAAATTTAGTCAACGTTGATTAAAAAGTAGTCTTTAATCAACGTTACTTAAAAAAAAATCATTAGCACATTTTAGGTGCCAACAACTGGCTCCTTCTAGGGATGGCATGCTCCTTGTGAGCTGCCAAGAACAAGTAGGCCTATCCCTTTGTCCATTGGGCTTGTGGAGTCATTTAACAACATTCCAAATCTCATCCAAGCTCCTGCTACTTATTCAAATTATAACAACAAGTTGTTGAAAACAAACGTGTTGCAAACCTAATCACACTATACAAACTGCAAAAAACAAATACTTGAGAGGTGACCTTATTTCCTACGCTACCCTACTCTAACTAGATCTCCAATTTGATCTAGTAAATGCAAACTTCCACAGTAACAATAAAAGCAACTTCATAACTGAAGGAATACCATCTATTCCATTGATCAATAGAGAATAGAAAAAAAATAACAACAGTGATAGAAATTTCTTTAAAGAATCATACTCACCCCAATGTACCAGTGAAATGATAAAATATGAAATTTTCATAGAATCTAAAAGGTATGAATCCAATAAAGTTGCTACTGGATCCTCAAAACCATATTCGGAAACAAACTGATCGAGAAAAGATGACTGTCTTTTCATAAATTCTTCTTTTCTAAGAAAGAAATGACCTTCTTGTTCTTTCATGAACAACTCTTGATCATAAAAAATGGCATCTTCCTCTTCATAAAAATGATCATATGATAGTGGTACAACATGATTTAAAACATCCTGATTGTAATCAACTAAAATCATATACTCATCTATACAACCATCTGCTACTTCATGCTCAAACTGATTTGAAAACTGATCATAAACATTATGTACATCCAGATTCATAGAAAAATCTAGAAAATTTGAAAAACTCTGTTCCAAATTTGTATCAAACTCACAGTCTTCTTGTAATACCTATGCATGCATATATTAAAGGTAGGCTTGCTCTTCAATCTTTTTTCAATCTTGGATGTTCTCCTCGACTTCTTGAGCATCATCAAACAATCGTTGCAATGATGTAGATTTCCTTTCTCTCGGGAGAAGAACAAGATCTGGTTGTTGAGATGCTACATAGTACACCATGGTAGTGGTCTCAGAAGGTCGAATCTCTAATGGCATGTTATGATATAAAATGTAAAGCCTTATATTGAAGACAACCAAATTTTCTTCTTCCCCTCTCCTCAAAACATTAATATCATCTAGGTATTGATCAAAAGACCTATTCTCACCCCAATGCTTTAAAAATGCATTACACAACTCTATCTAGAAACCAATAGAATCAGATACGAAACCTTTAAACCACACAACAACATCTACAAATAGATATTTAGAGAACAACCTCAAGGTAACATCTTCATAGACTATCTTAAGTTGATCAATAAAGTTCTCGAAGGCTGCCACATGCCTCTCACCTGTAACATGATCCTCTCCAAAAAAATGAGGAAGATACTCTACAAAATTTGTAGGATAAGGATGGAGGTGAGATGACATCCTAAGAGGTTTAAAACTTTTCTGTCTGATTCTAGTTTGGATGGTAGTATGCTAAAAGTTAGGCTTAATAAATTGATGGTAAGGCTCAACAATGATGATAGTAGGTAATGATATCTGAGAAGGGGATAAATTAATTTCATCATCTTCAAGGTTACATGGATGATCAAATTCAGGGATAACTTGAATACAATTATCATCCTCATGAATAGGAGGAGGTGAGGAAACATGATAAACATCTACCACATAGGAAAGCTGACAATTTTCCTCTTTCAAAAAAGGATATATGAAGGAATGTTTATGGTCATTAGAATATACAAAACAAAGGACAATCCTCTTTAAATGTAAGGGAAAATACGTGAATGAACTAATGAAGAAAAACAAAAGTTCACAGAGAAAGGTAATGATCTGATACCTATTTTTTCTCCTCTGTTTCTTCATCTTTTTGTCAACAAGATCCTTCCTCCAGTGGAGTCTTGGAATGCAGATTCACCAGATAGATGATTACAGTCAGAATAGTGTCCTCCTCCTGTCTACCATCAATAGTTGGATATGATCGTTGTCATTCTCCCAGGGAAGATGTCTTCACTTTCGTCCCCAAAAACGATGCCAAAAGATGTTAGTACCAAAGTCTACACCCTTGAATGCACAAGGGGGTGAGCTTGGTGTCACTTGAAAATAATATGTTTCATGTGTTTGAATTGGATGTGTGGGTGAAAAGGAAATCCAGGATTATCAGATGGGAATGTTCTTTCAAATAAACTCTAAAATATTTAGCAGCATCCATTACTCAACGACATCATCACTATGTTCATATTAAAGTAAAGTAAAGATAGAATATGCATAAGAAAGAAGAACAAATGTATACAACTTATGTAATGACGATTATTGAGATTGAGTATGGTATCTAAACACAATTTGTCATGAAACAAGTGATTTTATAGTAGTTGAACTACTAAGATCTTAGCCATTTCAAGGAGACAAAAGATTTGCTCAATATTTCATTTGTATTCAAATGGTAGTAAGAAGATATAGATGAAAAAGAAGAAAAAACTAAACACAATGATTCTATATCTCTAAGAATGGATAACTTTATATCATTAGGATCTATTCCCTTATTCCTCTCATCTTCTTAGGTTTCTCCCTCTGAGAATTTTCCCAAGGAGTCCCCCCCCCCATAATATACATTACAAAACCTTGTTTAAATAAGAAAAATATCAAATATTTCCTTCATTTTATTAAAATTAAATCACATAAAATAATAAGTAATAAAAATCAAAATCCAATGGTTGTCAATGATTCTTGAATACTTGACTATTAGGGACAGATCCTCCTTAAAATACATAACTTCTTTTGACTGATAAATCCCCTACCACTTGTTCATTTGATCCTCTTCTCAAAAAATATGGAACTGTCTAATTGATGCTTTGACGCCTATAACTTGAAAACCTGAACAATTCCCATCAAGTTGCTAAAACCTTGGGATATGATTTGATCAATTGTTGTCCTCTTCCACTTGTGCTCTTATGTTGCCTCATGATTTTATCTCACAAAATATGGGATTAATATCCTTAGTATTGATGATATATACAAAATCAACTACATCAATCCTAAAAGTGATATTTGACCAGCTAATTTCATGCCTAAAGATGTCAATATGATCTTTGATAATGTTAGATAAAAATGATTGATCCCCTTCCACCAAATCTGTTATGATTAAAAAACCAAACCCATTATTCCTCATGATTCCTCATAATTTTGGGTTGTCTCTTCAATACCTAAAACTTAGGTAACTTGGAAAAGAGGATAATTATATATCCAATCCTTTTAAGACACCAGTGATATATAATAACCATCAGGAAAATTACAACTGGCATCGAGTTTTTTAGCATTTGAATAAAGGTCATCAAACTATGAAAGTATGAAGAATTGCCAAACTCTTATATTCCCATTCATACTAGATGACAATAGCCACATCCTATCTTCACTAAAACATAAGTTAGTTACAAAGTTCATATGCCCATGAAATATGCGACTAGTCATCCATATGTAATATCAAATAAATGAAGGATATCATCATCTACAGTGGTTACTAGAAAACTATTTCCTGCATGATTAACAAAAAATAGTTTCTCGATTGAGTCTGGGAATCATGAGCACTAAATTAGTGTATTGATGGCATGTCAATTAATGCTAGTGGTTATGTGAGTATTGCCTTTGGAATTTTTTTTTGTTTTTCTCTTTATTTCTTATAGACGCCATGCAAATTTGTAGTGCACTTGATTTTGATGTGAAATGCACTTCATGCTACAAAGTTGTAGTGCATTTGATATCACCTCTACCTCAACAGTCTCTGCACGACCTCCCGGTCTAAGTATTGTTCCCAATCTCCCCTTTAGAGTCAAAATGACTCTTTGATTCCCAGTTGGAATCTTCACACTTGTAACCACATGTCCTTCTTAGGAGTTACGCCTGTGTGAACAAGAATTAAGCGTCAATTCTTACCATGTGACCAACTGGTGTGACCACAATCCTTTGCCTCGAAAAGGTATTTTGGGTTTCGTGACTTCGCGATTCCTGATGTGAATCTCTCTCTGACTTGTTCAATCCCTGAAACCTCGAAAAGGCTAACAGGTCCTTGGCTCCTCCCTTATGCCTCAAGCATATGACCTTAGTCACATCCTAGGATCCACCTCTCGAGAGCGTCAAAATTTCATGACTCGGGAGTTCACAATACAACACTCCTCTCTTCCCCAAAGTCCGAATTCGTGACTTCTTTGTTGCAGATCAACAGTTCAGATCCTCCTATGATCTGATGGTCCAGATCCTATTTTGATTCTGTGAATCGAATTTTGCGATTCTTTTGTCCTCTTCACAACCTTCTCCACAACTTCGAATTCCGAAATGACGAAATTTTAGCACGAGATGAACGACTCTCGTTGATCCATATCCAACGGCCGCTACTCCTCCTGATCTTATGAGTGTTGAAAGACATCGAGCCTTAACCCTTTTACCGATCTACGATATCCAATGGTCCATGGAACTTCGGTGATTCTCCCTTTGATAATTTCAACCATTCTTTTAGACTTCTCAAAGACTCCTCCCCAAATACTTAATGTCTTCTCCTTCTGAACTTATCTTCTTGCGAGGTGGTTTCAAAACTCGTCCTTTATTTAACTTCTCTCAATTCTCTATCCTTCTTGAGCTTCCTCTATGCAACATCGATCCTTCAACCACCTTCCTTAGTTGGTAAATCCAAGAATTCAACCGGCTTATGCACTCTTGATTTGGCTTTGTGTTATACCTGCACTTTTTTGGGTATAAGAACAATGGTATCTCTCTAGAGTTTTTCTGAGATAAAACTTAGAATCTTGTCAATGCACTCCTTGCGGATTGTCACTGCACTCCTTGCAGGATTTCTCAGGAAGAGAAACACTTGAAACTTATAATTCTCCTCTCACAGACTTCATATATTCAACATGAAATCAAGAGCATACATACACACAACATTGAAACAAATGCATAAAAGAGAATAGAAACAAACTATAAGCATACCATTTAATATATGCAAACAATATTCATCACAACACCATTAAATTGGATCAAATATCTTTTATATTAATCCAAGTGTTTTTATATATGGATTCTATAGAAACAACTATCTTCTTATATGACCTCCTAACATCTCTGTTCTCCTATGCTTTTTTTCTCTACACCTTACAGTTACAATGAGAATAATCCCACAATACAATACATGCGAGGGAGATTTCTAGAGTTTTCCCTCCTACCTTACAAGTTTTCTAATCAAAATTAAAACTTATCTACTTTACATTCATTACAATTAAATGCCTCTACATCTAACAGATGAGAGCAATGCTACATTTGACAGATGAGAGAAACGCTCAAGATCGGTTCACAATCTTCCAAAACATAAATGCAAATACACCCCCCTAGATATTACATTAAATGTTTTATCATTCAAATTCAAAACATTCTCAAAATCTATGTTGGTGCATTTCCATCTATCCTCTACTTTTGCGCTCACTTTGTTGTCTTGCTTACGATGCTCCTGCATCATACTCCCTTAGATGAAAAATTCATGAACTCCTATTCATAATCTCCTGCACCGTCTGTCCATGTTTCTAGATATTTTCCTCTCTTTCCCAACTGGCATCCTCAATTGGGTGTCCTTTCCACTTTATCAAATACTCAAAATATTTCTTCCTTCGAGTTTTCTTGCTAACCCTATGATCAATTATCTTTTCCATCTATGGATTTTCAGCTATAGGTAGTTGTTTGACCCACTGAGATTCCTTCTAATCCTTTTATCCATCTGTTTCATCTGCTCTATATGGGTACATATCTACTCTATTGAATATGGGTGATATTCCAACTCCATCTGGAAATTCTATCTCATAAGCATTGGCCTCAAACTTGCTCAAGATTTTACATGGCCGTATGTTTTTCATTTTCATCTTATTATACATTCCCCTTGAGAATATTTCCTTCCTTGGGTGAGCTAAGACTAAATCTCCCACTTCAAACTGAAGTTATCTTCTGTGATGATCTTCTTTGCGGTTATATTCTTGATTGGAATTCTTTAACCGCTCTCAGATTTGACTGTGGAGCTCTTGCATCTCTACTGCAAAATCTTCTGCTCCATCACTTCTGAATTCACTTTGCTCTAAGTCTCTCAACTCAGATAATCCTCTCAACTGCATTCTATACATTATCTGAAATGGGCTTTGTCATGTGCTTCTATTAGGTGAGTCGTTATATGCAAATTCCTCTTGTGGAAGAATCTGATCCCACTTACTGTGATGTTCAACTACTAAACTCCTCAATAAGTCCCCTAATCTTCAGTTTACTACCTCAGTCAGTCAGTCTGTCTGAGGGTGATATGCTGAGATAAAAGATAAATCTGTCCCCAGATTCTTCCATAGTGTCCTCCAGAAATGACCAACAAATTTGGTATCCCGGTATGAAACAATACTCTTAGGTAAGCCATGAAGTCAAACAAATTCTTTGAAAAATAGGTTCACAATGTGCGTGGCATCGCTATTTTTATGACATGGAATGAAATGTGCCATTTTTTAAAATCGATCGACTACCACAAATATGGAGTCACAACCCCCTTGTTTCCTTGGCAGTCCTAACACAAAATCCATGCTTACCACATCCCACGACCTTTCTGGTACTGGAAATGGTTGATATAATCTTGTATTTTTTCTTTTTCCCTTTGTGTGTTGGAAAATCCTACATTTGTTGACAAAATTCTTGACATTAGTCCTCATCCATGGCCATTAATATAAACTATTCAGTTGCACGAATGTTTTTTCATGGCTGAAATGTACAACGAATCCTCCACTATGCTTTTCCTTCAGGAGATTCTCTCTCATAGAACTCCTCGAAACACACAACTCATTTCCTTTGAATAACATTCCATCCTAAACCATATATTAAATCCATTGGCTTCTGACTCTTAGAACATGATTCTTGCATGTTTCATAAGCATCTTTAAAATCTGGATCATCTCTGTACATATCCTTAGGCTATCAAAACCTAAGGTATTCACACGAAACTCCTGCAGAATCAAACAGTTCCTGCTCAATGCATCAACAACCTTGTTAGCAGTTCCATAAATGTGCTTTATAACAAATTTAAAGTTCTTCATAAATTCAACCCATTTCACATGTTTCTAGTTCAATTTCTCCTATTGAGTTATGAATTGTAAAGTGTGATTATCTCTATACAAAATGAACTCTTTCAGAACCAAGAAAAGTCTCCATTTCTTCAATGCATGTATGATTGCATAAAATTCTTTATCATATGTGAAATAATTCTTCTTTGCATCATTCATATTCTCACTGAAGTATGAAATCAACATATTGTCTTGACTCAAGACTGCTCCATTTGCAAGTCCACTTACGTCACATCTCACTTGAAATGTTTTATTGAAATCCAATAGAACCAGAACTGGTTGTTCAGTAATATTCTCTTTCAGCAACTTGAAAATTTTCTCTGCCTCCTCTGTCTAGTGAAAATATTTATGTCTTTTCTTGACAGTGTCCATCATTGGTGCATAAATTTCACTAAAATTTCTGATGAACTTCCTGTAAGAAATAACTAATCCATGGAAGCTTCTGACTTCAAAGATATTCTTTGGCGATGGCCATTGTTTGATTTCTTTTACCTTCTCAGGATCCAGCTTCAACTCATTTGAAGAGATTACAAACCCCAGATAAATGAGTTATTTTTTCATGAAAGATGACATCTTCAAATTTATCAACAACTTCTCTTATTGTAACCTTCTCATCACTAGAGTTAAGTGTCTCAAGTGTTCTTCCTTAGTCTTACTCAAGATCAATATATCATAGGGATATACAATTACAAACTTACCATTGAAATCCTTCAAGACTTCGTTCATCAATCTTATGAAAGTACTTGGTGCATTCATCAAACCAAATGGCATGACAAGCCATTCATACAGCCCTTCATTCATCTTGAATGTTGTCTTCCATTCATCACCTTCTCTCATTCGAATATGATGATATCCTCTTTTCAAATCAATTTTTTAAAAAAAACTTTGCTTCACTTAAGAAGTCCATCAAGTCATCCATCATCTATATTTTGTTTATCACCTTTGAGTCTATACATGTCATCCATCCACCATCCTTCTTTTGACTTAAGACTCTTGGTACAACGCATGGACTCAAGATTTATCGAACCAACCCTTTATCCAACAAGCATTAAGAATTAAGCATTAATCATTAAGAATTAAGATTTATCGAACAAGCATTAAGCATCAACTCTTACAATGTGACCAACTGATGTGGCCACAATCCCTTGCCCCAAAAACGTATTTCAAGTTTCGCGACTTCGCGATTCCTAATGTGAATCTCTCTCTGACTTGTTCAATCCACGAAACCCTGAAAAGGCTAATGGGTCCTTGTCTCCTCCTTTATTCCTCAAGAATATGACCTCAGTCACATCCTGGGGTCCATCTCTCAAGCGCGCCAAAATTTCATGACTCGAGATTTCACAATACAACACTCCTCTCTTCCCCAAATTCTGAACTTGTGACTTCTCTGTTGCAGATCGACGACTCAGATCCTCCTATGATATGATGGTCTAGATCCTATCGAGATTTCATGAATCATCTTTTGTGAATCTTTCATCCTCTTCACAACCTTCTCCACAACCCTGAATTCCGAAATGACGAAATTCTAGTGCGAGATCAACAACTTGTATTTATCTAGATCCAATGGCCACTACCCCTCCCGAGCTTATGAATGTCGAAAGACACTCAGCCTTAACCCTTCTGCTGATCTACTAGATCCAATGGTCCACAAAACTTTAGTGATTGTCCCTCTAATAATTTCAGCTATCCATTGGGACTTCTCAAAGACTCCTCCCCAAATACTTAACGCCTTCTCTTTCTAAACTTATCTTCTTGCGAGGTGGTTTCAAACCTCATCCTTTATTTAACTTCTCTCAATTCTCTACCCTTCTTGAGCTTCCTATGTGCTACCAATCAAGGATTTTTGAATCTTCTTTGCATGCACTCCTTGTGGCATACACAATAACCCCTGGTTATTTGAAAACCTCCAACTCTGTGCACTCCCTTGCAACAACTATTCTTGAACCAACTTCCTTGGTTGGTAAATCCAAGAATTCAACCAACCAACACACTCCTGACTGGGCTTTGTGCTATACCTTCATTTCCATGGGTATAATAACAACGATATCTCTCCTGAGCTTTTATGAGATAAAAATTAGAATATCATTAACGCACTCATTGCGGGCTCTCACTTCACTCCTTGCAGGATTTCATTAACGCACTCCTTGCAGACTCTCACTTCAATCCTTGTAGGATTTCTTAGGAAGAGAAACAATTGAAACTTATACTTCTCCTCTCACATAATTCATATATTCAACATGAAATCAAGAGAATACATACACACACCATTGAAACAAATGCATAACAAAGAATAGAAACAAATTGTAAACATACCATTCAATAGATGCAAACAGTATTCATCACAACACCATGAAATTGGATCAAAGCTCTTTTATATTAATCCAAGTGTTTCTATATATGGATTCTATAGCAACAACTATCTACTTATACAACCTCCTGACATCTCTATTCTCATATTCTTTCTTTCTCTACAACTTACAATTACAATGAGAATAATCCCACAATACAATCCATGTGAGGAAACTTTGTAGAGTTTTCCCTCCTACCTTACAAGTTATCTAATCAAAATTAAAATCTATCTAATTTACATTCATTACAATTAAATGCCTCTACATCTGAAAGATGAGAGAAATACTCAAGATCTGTTTACAATCTTCCAAATCATAAATGCAAATACATCCCCCTAGAGATTACATTAAATGTTTTATCATTCGAATTCAAAACATTCTCAAAATGTGTGCTGGTGCATTTCTAGTTGTCCTCTGATTTTGTGCTCTCTTTTTTGGCTTTCTTACAATGCTCCTGCATCAAAATTACCGCTCTAGATCTTCTAAATTAAGAAAATGAATCCTATACAGAACCCTGCTTCTTGTGGCAGAAGATTTACCATATCTATGAGCCATGTCACCTTCAAGAATCATGCACCAATTTTCTCTATGAACACACTGTGGAAAATTCCATGGAAAGCAATGATGAATACTTTTTTGAACACCCATATAGAATCTAACTCGAATCCATACATTATTCTTGTTATAGCAAAGTTCTGCTGATATGGAATGATGAACCGAATTTTGAGTTCCAATACACTACAGACATGTCATCACAGATCCAATATTAGAAATGCTTCGACACCTACAATGTGTGCTATCTGTAATGATTTGTCATATGTTGTTTCCAATTGTTTGTGCACTTCCCTATGTGTGTGGCACTTGGATATCGGGATGCATTCTATTTTCTTTTATTGTAAACTAGATAATGGAAAATGCTCTTCTTTAAACATAGGTGACAAGTGCAGGCAAGGTTAGGACTTGAGCAACATCGGGTTTGGCCAAAATTTGATTCAGGCCACTGCTAAAGACAAGGAAGAAAAATATGATACTTAAATTGTTCATCAAGATGACATCAATATGAATATAGGACATTGCAGGGCCCGGGCAAGAAAATGTAAAAATTATAATTGCATAGCAGGTGAAAAATGTGTGCCCATGTGACCATAAATAAAAACTACATGTGATTTCACAAATTCCATCCATGTCTCGACACTACATTGCATTTTTTATTTTTGCAATGGGAGTATATCCCACATTTACCGGGAAAAATCACTTTATCAGTGTTTAAATATGTCAATATTTTCCATGTAGTTTGATGCATAGTGCATGGGACTTAGTCTCCTCCTCCTCATGGTTTGATTTGGCTCTTGTGTGCTAGCTCTGACTTAACAATTATGGCTAACTCGTGATGTTTCATGGATCATGGTAAATGATTATTAATGCTGACATGTGTTGTTGATCCAGGTCTCATGTGCTAGAAAGATAGAAAAATGGACCCAAGGCCCCCAAATGTTTTACTCCAAATTATAACTCTGCAAGCTATGCATAGAGTCATGTACATAGAAACCCGAGAACACATTTTTTTCTATTAAATTCAAACACGGAAAACAATTTTTTTTTAATTTCCCAAACTGCACTTTAACCGATAATCCATGGGAAATTTAGTTAATGTTTCCATGTAGTTTGGCATGTAGTGCATGGGACTTAGTCACCTCCTCCTCGTGGTTTTATTTGGCTCTTGTGCGCTAGCTCTGACTTAAAAATTGTGGCTAACGCATGATCTTTCATGGCTGATGGTAAATGATTATTAATGCTAACATGTGTTGTTGATCCAGGTCTTGTGTGCTAGCAAGATAGAAAAATGGACCCAAGGCCCCCAAATGTTTTACTCCAAAGTATAACTCTGCAAGCTTTGCATAGAGTCTTGTACATAGAAACCCGAGAACACATTTTTTTCTATTAAATTCAAACATGGAAAACAATTTTTTTTTAATTTCCCAAACTGCACTTTAATCCATAATCCATGGGAAATTTAGTTAACGTTGATTAAAAATTAGTCTTTAATCAACGTAACTTAAAAAAAATTCATTAGCACAGTTTAGGTGCCAACATATGCATTAATGGACAAGCAATAGGGTGGTGATCCATCATATTGAAAATATCACACCATAACCCTAATGGGTTCGAAGCACCTATATTCAAATACCACTGAAAAGATGGGAATTCATTCTTATGATGAGCTTATGTTCTACATGTGACACACAAGAATTCCTCTCATTTATTGTTTCCTTTCACAATATCCTACAATTGAATAGTTAATGATGCTAAATGTGAATGAACTTGAGTCATCCCAACACCATTTTCTCCTACCATGGATGATTCTAATTTCATAGCAATTTATAAGGCTTTCGGTTGTGACACAATTTTCTGTTGCATCAAAGGGAAACATATATGAAACAACAATTCTACAATAAACCACTCCCTATGTTGTTCTTCTAGAATTTGGAATTTCAACCGATCCTTTAGTATCTTGAATATTTGATTGTAGTCCCACAATGATTCATTCATTATCTACTTGATCTCCTTCATATTTGTAATGCACTAAGACTCAGACTTAGTGATGGGTAAACTATATACCTTAATTTCCCTCAATTAAATTATCAAGCTGGGTAAGTAAACTTAGAATTGTGACATAGTATGAGTGAATGAAGGGAAAGGGTTAACTACTTATGAAGTTTGGAAAGTGGATTTAGTGAGGAAAGAAGATGGTTTATCCTAGGGATCAATACTTTATCTTCAATTTACAATTATGTTTTAGAAGGAGATTATAAACAAACTAAACTCTATTTATAGTGAACCTTATTTCAAATATACAAAACAATCTATGAATATGAACAGTAAGCCCATTACTCCAAGTAAGCAATTCTTAAATAGAAACAAACTATCTTTCCTTAAAATAAATCTTTGAAGTGGACTCTATTCTTAAAGGATCTTTTCAAAAACTCACATTTACTTTTATTATACATAAAATAAACTACATCATTACACTAATATGGTTGACTAAAAGTAAACAACATCATGATGGAATTTAAATATATTGGTTGTGTCTACGATGGAGAATTATATCATGATGGAATCTTAGAACTACTGATAACTCAAGCGAAATCAATCCAATATGAATTTCTACAGATATATGCAGAGTATAAACAAGACAGTCTACTAAAATCTTTTCCATTGAGGAAATAACAATTGATTAAGTACATGTTATTGTAATTAACATAATCTATAAAAAATATTCAAAATTAGCAACTATCTTATCACACTAAGACTAGAAATATTATAACACATATACAATAATCTGTGTAGCCCTACAAGGGTTAATTTAAAACATAACTTAAGGAATCATAGATGACTGTTATATACACTTTCTAGATGACCAATCTGCAAAGTAAAATACAACTTATGTGAATGAGAAAAGAAAGAATCAACTATATAATAAGGAGAATGTATATGTCAGTGAAACCCAACCTAAGTAAGTAACATGCATAAGAGAGTTATACATCATAGAATGCATAGTTAGCTATCCAGAAATGGAAAATTACAAGTAACCTACAAATCAGATAAGAAAACAAATCTTAAATAAACAACCTGCACAAAAGAGTTATATATGCAAAATATGACTATACAACAAGTTAACAAAACACACAGACCATTGGTGGGCCCCCCATGTATTCATGGTACTACTCTAGCTTAAGAAACAATCATGATCTTAGTGCATCAAATTATATTAATATCAGAATTGAGTTACATAGGAAAATGTAGTATAATAGCTATATTATCATGGTTGTCCTCGTTCTGAGAGACCTCCACTATTTATAGAGTTTATATAAAACTGAGAGGTAGACCACTGAAAGGGTCGACACTCTCCTACAACATAAAATCATTAAGAATTGGTAACGAACAACATATTCTAGCAAACTCATGAGCTTAAAATAGAGGCTGAATGCAACTGTTCAAATCAAAATAATGAGACCCATAGTTGGAGGGTTCGAAGAGGTATGAAATCCATGTTTCACATTCTCCAGGAAAGGCCCGTTGATATACCAACCCAAAAGCATATTGTTCCCTAAGTTCCATATCAAGGGTCGGGTTAAGGGCTAGATCGAGGGTTAGATCAAGGGATGGATTATGTTTTTTACTTGTTTAAATGAAAATACAAGTGTTAATGGAATGTGCCCATTCGATTAAGGACAATCTCATCATAAAATCATAAAAATGAATACTACACATACCTTATGCCGATACATAGGAAATTGATGGAATAAACCAGATAATACCTTAAAAAATGGCTGATACAGGTATGAATTGTATGATTCCCATGTGCAAAAAGAGACTCATAGAAGGAAAAAATCAGGCAAAACATAGAGTCAACATTCCTCCTACACCTGAGGTTTTGCAGGTCACTCTGCAAAGAAAAAATGGATTGCCAAAACATAACTATACTCTTGAGGTAGTGACATGATCTTGAGATAGAAGATGGATTAAGCTTTAGGGGATTCTTCCTCATGTCCTAGATACTACTTGATCCAGGATATTTTCATCGAGTGACTTATAAATAATTTCATTAAATGAGTATAAATTAAAGTGCACAATTAAAGAAGGAAAAACTCAAAAATGAAGAAACATAAGCATCAAATATGAACACAAAAACTTGATAATGGAGTTCGTCCCTAGTGGACTACATCTTTGAGTCCTGCTCTCAAATTGGTAGTCTCTTTCATTAACTCAGCAAAAGAATTTGGAAAAATACATAAGTATACCTCATTATGAAATCCAACTAAAAAAATTATGCTCAGATAAGAAAACGGATAGAACCAGTTAATTTGTGGTGTCGAATTACCCAAAAATGACTGTCTCCACACCTTGATTTGACTCTAGCACTCCCAGGTCCAAGAATAAATTTGACTTGGTTTTTTTTCCCTCTCTACAACCTGCATTAATGACTGGACTACATCATTTTACATGCCCAGATGGACATACCATACGTATGCCTCCTCTTGGTGGTTGGGCAGATGCATAATTTAATATATTTTTTGGGCATTGGTTACAATGTGTGGCCTATGTCCTATTGGTTAGGGTGGATTTGTTAAGGCACATGTGGGGAGGGGAGGTCCCAGGGTCAAACTTGTGGGCATCCCCCTTTTAGGATTTGTATTTTTACAATATATAATTTAACATATGGGTTGTTTCGATATAGTTAGCGACGATGATATCCATATCCCAACAATCTAACGCACCAAGCCCGCAGATCCGCCAAACTAATTTTTTTTCAATTTTTTTCTCATGGATTGTCATTGAGCATTTCCCGCCTGCCATGTGGTGGCCTCTCAATGGTCCACATTTCCCCCTACCAATTCAGCACACCATTCCAGGGTACAGACTGTATAGGCTTCCATGTGGCATGATCTGATTGGTCCATGGATAGGCCTGAAAATGCCAAAAATGGGTGACACGTGGTAGCCTATGGTGTTGCCATGTCACCATACTGATTTCATGCTGACATCAACATGCCATGTGTAACCTTCCTGATCCTTCCACATATGTTGTATGGATGATGATGTCAACAATACGGATGTTAACTCACCCTCTGCTGACTAGGCTAGGTTGACCAAACTTTGATTGTGAATATGTTTCAATTTGTAACTCTGTTTGACAAGCCATTTGCACCGTTATAAATATTGTAACACACTCTTTGCAATCATGTGATTTTCACTAAGTTTTGGGAACTTTTAATTTTTTCCCTTTCTCTGTATTCTGAAGCCATTCTAAGCATCCCGGGTTTCCTCTGTGAGTTTTGAGTTGTTCTTAGCCTTCTTTGGATCCTTTTTGGATCACTTTTGTTTAGGCCTCTTTCAATGCTTCAAATTCATTCTTAAAATTTGAGTGGTAGTAATCATATCATTAACCAAATGTTGTAGAGAATTCACCTTGGCTTGTAGGACAATGTTGTGATGGTGTAAATGATGATCCAGTGTTTCATACTCTCCAATACATTGGGTAAACTGAGCATTTTGTTGTTAGAACTGTTCAACAGTTGGGGAATGATCATAATTTTCCATAAGAGAAGGGCTAGGATTATTAGAGGATGTGGAAGGCATGTCACATTTGGTAGAAGGCTTAGGAATTTGAGAGGAAGGTGTAATAGTGGTGTTTTGAGGAATACTAATCATGGCGGATTTAGATTTAGTTGCTTTGGCTGGCTTAGAATCTCATGTAGAGTTTTCTTTAAGCTTCTTGTGAGGACTCTCATGATAAGAAGATAATTAAATAGGTCCTGAGGTAATTGGAGGATTTTTATTGAACTTTCCAATCATACTTCTATTTCTCCTATAAGATGATTATCCTTTGAACCTATTAGCACCTCGCCTCCTTGTAGGAATTGGAGGAAAATCACGGTGAAAAGTGTTATGTAGCTTCTCTTGTTTAGAGTCAATAGCAGGTGTATATAACTAAGGATCAACAATAGGTTTCTTGGCTTTCTTAGAATATGAGGGAATAGGATTAATTGAAGGGTTTGGATTTTTAGGAGAATGAGGGTTAGATGGATTTTCAGTCCCAAACTCAATTAACTTCTTGGTCGTTTTAATCGTCAAATGGGGGTTCAAACCTGGTAAAGGAAATCGTTCGAGGTTCTCTCTTGTTTTTGTAATTCTAAGATAACCAGTAGTTTGATAAGGCCATGATGAAATAGGATATGGTGAGGGTTTGTCACATTCTTGCAAACCTGGGAGGACAATTTCTCAATACTCTTTAAAAAGTAAAATGGAAACTTCAAAGGTTTACCAAATTGAAAGTGAGCCAAGAGGTGAAAATGAGATGCTTTGAAGGTGGAATACTTACCCTCACAAGTAATTAATTTGGTGATGATGATCAAAGAATTAATAAATTCATATTTAATACATCCCTTTGAATATCCTTTAGCTCCAAAAACATTTTGATATTCTAGTTTAAAAACCTGATTATAACTATGTCATGGAATATGGTGATGCTTGAACCATCTAGCTCCAACTGGTGGGAGTTTTGTGGCCACAAAAACAAACTCTTCAGAGACTGGAAAAACCAATGACCTAACATGAGAAATCTTTCCATCGAATGCGAGGGTGAATTGGAGGGAAAAATCATCATCGTTCCAGTTCATACTAGCAAGGAATTGACCCTATCCCACACTCATAAACATTTCTCCATAGGATTCAAACACTTGGATAGCCAATAATTAGACATATGAGGAGGGTTTGTGGAGATTTGACATGGATATAGAGAAGAGAATGAGAAATAAGAAGAATGGACAGAGGATGAGTGTTAAACAGAACATGATTCTCTATTCCAAACACAAATGATATAGGAGGGACAAGTCGTGGGTGCATTTGGCACATATGAATTCCATGCATGGTAATGATTACGCAGGGATTTAAATTTTGAATGATATCGTACTTGGATATAGGACTCTTAAAAATCATATCGCATGAGAGGTTTGATCAATGTCCAAGTCGAAGACTTGGACATTATGATAGTATACATATAAAATAAATCATAAGTTTAAATTCACCTCTTTACAAAGTGTAAAAAATAGATAAAATACCTTTAGAAAGTTTAATTCATCACTTGAAAAATGTAATTGGACTCCAGTGACTATACATGAACTCAAGAATTAAATATCACATTCGTAGTTGCAACAATTCATATAGTACCTCATCCGACACTCCATCTGATGAAAATTATACCATAGTAAGCATGTATTCTCCTAGATTGCTAGGATTGGAAGACTCCTGGCTGCCAAGGTGAATGAGAGGGTGGATATTATTGTAGTATCCATCTTAGTTTCCTTTGTTATTGAACTATAATTTCCACAAATAATAATCTGGTTTAATTAGTCCTCCCCTTTATTGATCATAAGAAGAATCCCAGAAACTGTAAATTATGATGTAAGAAAAGGCTTACCAACCATACACTTAAGAGGTTACAAAATTATTCAAATAGTATATAGTTAATAAAAAATCATGAAAATATGAATGATTGATGACATAATAGCCTGAGATATTGCAGAAAAAAGTTTCATGGAAAAAACAATTATGACAGAGATTTGACATAAATCCTATTTCCCCTTCTCATAAACTTTCTATACAAATGAACAATGTTTATCTCAAGAAACCCCTCCCACACTCTTAATTATTGTGACATTTCACAATCAAATATATAGGAAACCGGTCAATCCTTCCAATATCCTAACATTTATAGCCTCCAAGTGTATAGATAAATTTCACATATTATCCTCGAAAAACGGTTAAGAACATGGCCCCACCTATGAGACAAAACATCTTACATATAATTAATAAGAGATAGGAAAGAGAGTCTTAATATCATATTCAAGTTAATCCCCAATGGAAATTAATGGAGTTCATTTACCTTTTCTTAACAATGCATACTTCTTTTCATTCATGCCTACAAGTAGTGTTGTACATCAGGACAAGTTTTAAAATCAGAAATTTATCTTTATTTATTGTTTTCAAATCATCACCCTCTCTAGGTATAATTCCCCACTTCCAACAAGCTTGTTTAGTACTCTAACAGGTTTACCTAGTCATACCATAGGCCAGTACCCGCTGCCAGCATACTTGTTTAGTATCCTGACGGGTTAGCCTCTTACACCCTTTTTACAACAAAGACTAATCTTGACCACCATATTTGACCACCATATTTAAGATTTGTATATGAATGTTTATTTTTTCAAGAAGATGGGGAGGCAACTCTGAAAATATTTTTACGGACTAGGATGATATTTAAGTTGGAGGATGAATTTTTTTTATGTATTAATTTTTATAGATTGTCCTGATGTAAGGGATACTTAAGTGGGCGTATCCAATATGAATATATGGTACAATGAAGAATTTTTAATGTTTGGTGGATGGTACCATTCGAAAATAACAAAAATGCATTTATATCCTCTACTCCCTTTATTCCATTTGAAATTATATTGATGTTTTCGTGATTAACCACTAGTTAGACCTTCTTGCTACTCTTTTATAAAGATACTTTTCTCACCCACTCAAATATATGGATGGATTGTACTAGTAACCTCTAGGATTGATAATATAAATGTCACTGCCTTATATTTTTTGGTGATTGAGGGTTATGAGAAACTATCTTGAAAGATTAAGAGAGAGGAAGATAGAAATCTTGCCAAAAAAACTAAAAATGACTAATTTAAAGGAAGCAATTTTTAATCATGATAAAAAAAATATTCATTACTCAATTGGTGCTCAGGAAGATGATGAAATTTAAGTAAAATAATATATTATTTTGAATTAAATACTTCCTTTTCTTTGTCTCTTTCAAATTGTCCACTTGTAAATGAATACCTGCAAAATTTCTAAAAATGCTTGTCAAAAAACACACCAAAATTATTTACATATGTACAACAGAAAATCAAAATATTTCAAGAACAGGGAGAAGGAGAAGAAACTCCCCCATCCACCAATGCTAGTGCCTTTTTGGCTGACATGACTTGTATAAAGTCTTCTTTAGAAACATGCTTATGATAAATTTTATGTCTATGACCATTTACTACAAAAGAGACGTGTTCATGATCAATTTTTTTTATTTTTACAGCCCCATTATCAAACATGGTAACCACTTCGTAAGGACCTAAACAACAAGTGGTAAGTTTTCCTTTAAAAGTTTTAAACCTTGAATCAAAAAATATATCCCAATATCCAGGTCGAAATTTCTTCTTTTTAATGAATTTATCATGCCATTTTCTTCGTTGGTTTTGAACTAAGATTGTCCTTTGGATAGCATCTTGTCTAATTTCATCCAATTCATTCAATTGTAGAACTCATTGTTTTTTTGCCTCATCTAAATATAATCCCAACTCTAAAGTAGTACAAAAGGTTCTTACTTTGAATTCAATAGGTAAGAGTACTTGTTTTCTATAAACCAATTCATATGGGGTATGTCCAATGGTGTTTCTCCATGTGATGTGATATACCCACAGAGCCTCTGGAAGTCTATCAACCCAATATCTATGGTGTACTTGGACAATTTTAGTCAATATAGTTTCCAATAATTTGTTTTTTGATTCCACTTGGCCATTATCTTGTGGGTGGTATGGATATGACTTATGCTATTTTATCCCATACTTTTCTATTAATTCCCTCATCAACTTAGAAGTAAATTGTGTACCTTGGTCCATGAAAATATCATGAGGAACACCAAAGTGGGTAAAAATATCTTCATAAATAAACTCAACAATAGATTTTTCAGTAGCCCTAAACAAGGCATTTTCCTCTACCCACTTAGTGACATAACCCGTGCAAACAAGAATATAGTTCTTTTTATGAGATATGGGGGAAATTGGTCCTACAAAATCAAGGGCCCATTTCTCAAAAGATTTAATAATAAACTTGGTATGTAAAGGAATTTCATTAGCTGATGTGGGTTTTCCTATCCTATGACAACTATCACAAATTCTTACATATTTGTTAGCATCCTTAAAATGCTAGGCCAATAGTATCATGAATGTAAAACCTTGTATGATGTATGTTTATCGGAAAAATGACCACAACACGGTCAATCATGACAACTTTTTAGGATTTATGATATCTCTTGTTAAGCCCTAATATTGGCTCATTACCCCTTAATTGGGGCATATTATATTAGTAAAGTTATTTTATTTATGTCGGCTTCAGGCCATTAGTTGTAATTATACCTCCTAGTCTCCTATATATACCAAGGAGACATTTTCATTTTGAATCATCTTGTACTGGAACATTTAAGTGGGGTAAAATGAGGTTCCCCCTAGAAGAGACTTATTATCTGAAATTATCTCTTTTTCAAGGTGTTGAGTACTTTTTCTGAAGTTTTTATATGCTATATTGATATTTGGTTCTTAACATATGGTATCAGAGCTCAAGGTCTTGGAGTTTCTCTACTACATCTGATCCACCTTGGAATTTTCACTATAACTTTTTTTCTACAATGTTTCAGAAGGAACGTCTTGGAGGATATTTAGTAGATGGATCAAGGTACATTGGGTTAAAATTTCATCTCCTAAGGCCTTATACTTTCGGATATACAACCTGTACAAGATAGGGTTCTGGAATCATCCTAAACTGAGTCATTACAGAATTTTTGCTATAAAAAAATTTCTGTAATGTTTTAGACCCTGAAATATGGAGACTATTGATAAAAATTAATAAGGTATCTTGGTACAATGTTCATCTTCTAGGTCATCTTAAATTTGTAGATACACCCATTGTAAGATAGGGTATGTGACTAGTCCTATTGACTAGTCTCAAGAAGGTGTTCCAGGTAAAAAAATCATAACTTCTTCCTAGAGTATCCAAATTGAGTGGGACTAGTTTCAATGGATTGTGGACAGTCTTTAGTATTTCTAGTACTAGTTTCAGAATTTTATATCAACTATTTTGTGTGGGGCACTCTATACAAGTAAGACCTCCTGGAAAGGCCAAAAATCGGCAAGTTGTGGGTGCATTACCGTAAATTCTACTTGGCACATCCAATTTTGATCAGACCTATGGAATTGTAGAGAAGAAATATCAGAGACCTACATAAAATAAAGTTTCATACCCATAAGGGATGAAACTTGGGAGATACAATAGAAGAAAGATTTTCTAGAAGAACCACTTCAAAATCAAGGTTCAAAAGTGATACTTGGCCAACATGCCACCCAAAAAGGGAACTTCTACACCAAATAAGCCTCAAGACAATCCTACTTGGACTCTTGATGAAGGTAAAGAAATGCGTAGGGACATAAATGATTTACAAAAGAATATAGTAAAAAAATATGAACTACAAGATATGGAAGCTAAGTTGGAGGCAAAGATGGATGGTTTAAAAGAGGAGATCATGGAAGTATTGAAAAATTTCGTAACAGAGAAGACTCCTAAAAGTGAAAATGCATCCCATGAATCTCATGATGAGGACACAAGGAAGGTGAATCAAGAATGGAGAAACTCCAACTTTGGGTTGAAGACCAACCATGTTCCTAAGATCGATATGAGGAAGTTGGATGGCAAGGACCCAATCACATGGATACTTCAGAAGGATAAATTCTTTGATCTACATAATGTGCCACATACACAAAAGGTATGAATTGCTTCTTTATATTTAGAACCTAATCAATTTGTATGGAATCGATGGATTTGTTCTCACAAATCACTCGTCACTTGGAAAATTTTCACGGAAGAAATGATAGCACACTATGAGGATACAAGGAGAAATACCTTCTTTAGCTTATTGATAAATATGAAGCAAAAGGGTTCAGTTAACAAGCACATTGAGAACTTCCAAATATTGAATATAAAGGTAACTGATATTCCAGATGAGCACTTGATTGATGTATTCATAGGAACTTTAAAGGCTAACATTCAACATGAGGTTTTCCTTTGGGAACCCAAATCATTGGTGAATGCATTTAAGGTGGCAAGAAATGTTGAAAGTAAAAATATGTCTATGGCTACTAGAAGGACCAATCCTAAAATCTATAGAGATAACAATGCTCCTTCTTCTAAAACGCCTCAACCTACAAGGTTGACACCTCAACAATTGGAGGAAAGAAAAGAAAAAGGTTTATGATTTAATTGTGATAGCAAGTACAGTAAGGGACATAAGTGTGGTGAGAAGAAATTATTCTACTTAGATTGTGAAGAGGAAGAAGAACAATAACAAGAACCATCTCAAGATGAAAATGTAGAAGCAATTTCATCTGAAGAGTTGACTCCCACGATATCGTGTAATTCATTAGTTGGAATTAACACTCCTCAAACCCTCAAGATCGAAGGATACATAAAAACTAAAAAGGTAATAGTCCTAATTGATTCTGGCAGTACTCATAATTTCATTCACTATAAATTAGCCAAAGTTCTCAATTGGTTTGTATATCTAGCGCCAGAGTTTCAAGTAATGATTGCAGATGGAGTAACTAGCAATTGCTTAGTGAAATGCAATAAGATCAATCTTACTATGGGGGAATATGTAATGAATAGTCCAATGATTGATGTACCCATGGGTGGTGTAGATGTTGCACTAGGAATACAATAGTTACAATTATTAGGAATAGTGGATTTTAATTTTCAAGATATTTTCATGAAAGTTTCATTGGAAGGAAAATAAATTGAGTTAAGAGGTATCACAGGGAAACCCGATAAGGTGATAATCTCTAATGGCATGAAAAAATTATTGAAAAAGGGGCATCAAGGCGTTATTGTACAACTATGCTCACCAGATGTTCAAACATGTAAGCCATCTATTCCTCAAAATCTCCAAAGGATCATTGATAAGCATTCCAAAGTATTTGAAGATATTCCCAAAGGTCTTCCACCCACTCGAAATCAAGATCATGAAATTCACCTAATTCTTGGGAGTGTTCCTCCTAACATCAAGCCATACAAAATCACAGATACCCTTATGCCTAGAAGACTGAAATTGAGTGCATGGTTGAAGAAATGTTAGAGGTTGGCATTATTAGACCTAGCTAAAGTTCTTACTCTACACCAGTGGTAATGGTATTCAAGAAGGATAGCTCATGGCGTGTGTGTCCAGATTATAGAGAGCTCAACAAGATCACTACTAAAGATAAGTTTCCCATTCCTGTCATTGATGAATTGTTAGATGAACTACATGGAGCAATCTATTTCAAAAAATTAGATCTCCGTTCAGGGTATCATCAGATCAGAATGAAGGAAGAAGATATCCCAAAAACAACATTCCGAACTCATGAAGGCCATTATGAGTTTTTGGTCATGCCTTTTGGCCTTACAAATGCACCTTCCACATTCCAAAGGTTGATGAATTCCATTTTTAAGCCCTTCCTTCAAACATTTGTGTTAGTATTTTTTGATGATATACTAATCTATAGCAAGTCTTGGGAGGATCATGTGCGACATGTTGACAAGGTGATACAACTACTAAAGGAGCCACAACTATATGCCAAACCATCCAAATGTTTCTTTGGAGTAAAGGAGGTAGATTATTTGGTTCATATTGTATCTCATGAAGGTGTCAAGGTAGACCCTAACAAGATTAAGGCCATGATGGAATGGCCAATTCCCAAAACATTAAAGAATCTTAGAGGATTTTTGGGCTTGACAAGTTACTACTGCAAGTTTGTTCAGAACTATGGAAGAATAACAACACCTTTAACAATACTAACTAAGAAGGATGCATTTTCATGGACTCTAGAGGAAACTAAATCTTTTTAAAAATTTAAAGAGGTTATGTGTAAAGTTCCTGTCTTGACTACTCCAGACTTCACAAAAACCTTTATTGTGGATTGTGATGCCTCGGGAAATGGAATTGGTTTTGTCCTAATGCAAGAAGGAAGGCCCCTAGCTTTTGAAAGTCGACCACTCAAGGGAAAGGTATTACACAAACCCATTTATGAGAAGGAAATGATGGAAATACTACATGCATTGAAGAAACGACATCCTTACCTAATAGGTAGGCACTTCAAGGTCAGAACAGATCATGATAGTCTTAAATACTTCTTGGAACAAAGACTATCTTTAGAAGAACAACAAAAATGGGTAACCAAGATATTGGGTTATGATTTTGAAATCGTCTATAAAAAGGGGAAGAAAAATGTTGTGGCAGATGCACTCTCAAGAAAGGATGAAGATGTTGAGGCCTTTCTCTGTGCTATATCGATCATCCAACCTGATTGGATAATAGAATCAAGGGATGAATGGAAGAATGACGAAAAAGTGTGGACTCTCATTCAAAGGTTGCAGTAGGATTCTAGTGCATCAGATACATTTACATGGGAAAATGATTCACTATGGTACAAATATCGCTTATATTTATGTAAGAACTCCCAACTCAAACAAAAGGTACTATTGGAATTGCACACCTTTCCAGTATGAGGGCACTTGGGATTTTTTTAAACCTACCATAGAGTAAAGAAGGATTTTTTTTGGGATGGCAGAATGGTGGTATAACACTTCCTTTCATACTGCAACAAAAATGACACCATTTATGGCACTTTATGGATACCACCCTCCTTCCATCACTTCTTCTCTAAAATAAAAATCTAAGCTTCAAGCAGTGGAAGGTCACATCAAGAATCAACAACAAGTTCTCCAAATCTTAAAGGACAACCTGACCATGACACAAAATCCCATGAAACAACAAGCAGATCAACATCATAGTGAAAGAAGTTTTGAAGTAGGGGATTGGGTGTTTTTAAGACTACAACCATACAAATAGATGTCCCTCAAGAAAGACAATAAGGATAATAAACGATCACCAAAGTACTATGGCCCTTATAAGGTGTTGCAAAAGATTGGTACTATGGCATACAAATTGGAGTTGCCTAGATCTTCACGAGAACACCCAGTTTTCCATGTTTCATGCTTAAAGAAGGTTATAGGCAACAAGATCCCAGTTCAAACTATATTTCCAGAACTTGATGAGGAAGGAAAAATCATATTGTATCCTAAAGCCATCACTGACACAAGAATTCGCCAGGTGAGGAATAGATCCATTTCAGAGTATCTCATTAAATGGAGGAAACTACTGGCTCAAGATTCCACTTGGGAAGATGAGTCTTTTATACAGAATCATCCAGAGTTACTCAAGCATTGCAGACAACACTTGTCTCAAGGGGAGGGGCATGTTGAGCCCTAATATTGGCTTATTACCCCTTAATTGGGCCATATTATATTAGTAATGTTATTTTATTTATGTCGGCTTTAGGACTTTAGTTGTAATTATACCTCCTAGTCTCCTATATATACCAAGGAGACATTTTCATTTTGAATCATCTTTTGCTGGAACATTTAAGTGGGGTAAAAGGAGGTTTCCCCCTTGAAGAAGTTTATTATCTGAAATTGTCTCTTTTTCAAGGCGTTGAGTATTTTTTCTGAGGTTTTTCTATGCTATATTGATATTTGGTTCTTAACATCTCTCCTTCCCAGACACATGTATGAATGATAAAATATGGTCCAGTATGGAAAAGGTCATGGCCAACCCATGAGTAGTTATCACTTTGTGTTATAATTCAACACTTTTCATGAGGTGACAAATGAGCTTACAATTTTCTAATGGCTAAATAATTTTCCATATCTATGAACCAAGAAGTGTTTACGGAGAGTGCGAAGAGATGCTCATATGGAAAACTATCATCAACAAGAATACTATCACCTTCATGATTAATGTGAGAGAGAAAGTCAACTACTAAGTTCTATTTTCTTGGTCGGTCAAGGACAATAATATTGAAATATTGTAATAAAAGGAGCCTCCTAGTTACTTGACCATTGGTTATCGGTTTGTTCATGAGAAATTTAATGGAAAAGTGATATGTATGTACAAATATCTCATATCCTTTGATATAATGGTGAAAATTTTTGATGGCATGGACAATTGTTAAGTATTATTTCTCAGTGACTATATAGTTTATCTCAGCAGGAATCAAGTAATTACTTACAAAGTAAATGGCATAAGATTGTTGGTATTATTTTTTTCCTAACACTCCCCCTATTGCAGTATCGGAGGCATCAATAGATATATGGAATGGAAGGGACCAATTGGGTCTTTTGAGAACTGGTGCCATGAATAATTTATCTTTTAAAGTTTCAAAGGAAGTTTGACAATGGTCAGTCCAAAGAAAGTCAACATCCTTTGTGAGAAATCCAAACATTGGTGCAAAAATTTTCATAAAATTTTCAATGAATCGTCGGTAGTATCTGACATGTCCAAGGAAGCTTCTCACCTCCTTTGGAGTCTTTGGTGGTGGGAGTTTGACAATTACCTCGATCTTAGCAAGATATACTTTAATCTATTTGAATGAAGCATGATTCCCTAAGACTACTCCTTCAGTCAATAACATTTTACACTTCTCATGACTTAAGGATAAATTCATCTCTTAACATCTAATGATAAATTTCCTCATGTTCTCTATGGATTCTTGAAAAGTATTACCATATACTATAAAATCGTCCATATACACTTCCACACAGTCCTGAATGAGATCAACAAATATCCCTAATACTGCTTCCTGGAATGTGGCAGGAGCATTACACAGAGAAAATGGTAGGACCCTATAAGCATAAGTTCACCAAGGACATGTGAAACTAGTCTTGTCTTGATCCTCGTGTTCTATTAGAATTTGATTGTATCCACTATATCCATCAAGGGAGGAAAAGTATCGTTTTCCTGACAAAGTATCCAAGACTTGGTCAATGAAGGGAATATGAAAATAATCCTTATGAGTGTCCTTTTTAAGTTCCCATAAATCAACAAAGATTCTCCATTTTCCAGTTACTTTCTTCGGAACCACTACAAGTGGGGATATCCATTTTCTTTCAGAAATTGGATAAATAAAACCAACATTCAATAGTTTATGTATTTCCTCCTTCACTATATCTTTTAGTGTTGGATTCATCCTTCTCTGAGGTTTCCTAACATGTGTTACTTATTTCTAGGTATAGATATGATGGATGCATGTATCAGTATGTATGCCCTGCATATCAGTATATTCACATGAAAATGCTCTTGATTGGTCCTTAAGGATGGTCACTAAATGTTCTTGTTGATCTACATATAGTCCTAAATTGATATGTAGGAACTTGTCGGGACTAATCTCACAAGGCATGGTATAGGATCTGATAGATTCATCAATTTCAAAGATAAAATGTGTTGACAAAAGAGTTGATGGGTCCAAATTCTCTTGAAATTATTCACCAATCATATAATCAAATTGAGGGAAAAATTGAGGAAGATAAACACATGTGATTGCATAAATGAATTGATTTAACACATTCTTTGTTATTTTCTCTTGAAGTGCCCAGGAGTGATCACTAGGCAACACAGGTTCTTCCCAATTTTCGTTCTCATATGGAAATTAAAGCCATCATAGGTTTTCTATAACAGGTTGAGTTGGTGGATATATCATAATTTTCTTCATAGAAATTATTTTAGAGACAGTCATTTCACCTTCTCGACATCCAATGAATGCATTGGCTATAGCTAACCAAGGTCTTCCCAAAATAATGGGGTGCCCTTTAGCAATATCCTTTGAATGAATGGAAAGGGAGTCTACTAGATATTCCCATGATACTAATGTGACTATGATATCATCCAATATCCCCTCAGGTACAACTTTCGTTTTATCTGTCAATTCCAAAATAGTCGGGTAGGTCGAAGGAAGTGTTTCAACTTTATTCTTTAAAGGTAGTGACAATCATAACATTAATGGGATACCCTGTGTCTATGAGAATATTTCCATTGGATATATTATTAATTATTATTGTTTCTATTGGATTCCCAGAATTTGAATACTTTGTGACCCTAGGCTTCTCTAATATGTATTCATAAAACTCTCCTACTAGATGCATTGTTGGAGGGTCTTTATGTTTTCTTCCTGGATTTTTGATACACAATTCCTTAATTACCTTAATATAAATCGTGATATCCTTTATTGATTGTAACAAGGGAATTCTGACACATATATTTTTGACTTCATTTATAATGTCAAATTCTAGCTGAATCATTGGTTTTTTGATTGCTAATCTGTCCTGATAGGGAGGAACTATTGTAGTTTGAAAGGTTTCACTTTGGGGAGGATTTTGTTATTGATATTTTAGAATAATAAAATATTCCCATTTAGTGTCATCCATTGGATGATCAGGAGTTTCATCTTCGCTTTCCTCACGGATGGCTACTAAAGGTTTCTGTTTACTCAAAACTTTCCCTGACCTTAGTTGAATATCATGTAATGGAATAGGAGAAATGACATATGTTAGAAAATTTTGTGATGTAGGAGCATCTCAAGCGAGCCAACGCAGAAGCAAAAGACAACTAGACAAGCGCCCTGCGCAAATTTTGAAATTATCTTGAAGTTAATGCGCCAATATTAAATGAGATAATTAAGAAGGAGCGCACTTGTAATATTGTAAAGGACCTTGAGAAATCCGCTCTCGTCCATAGTAGGTAGAAGGCATTTATAATAGTTAATTCAAGTAGGTAGAATTGAATTCTAGATTAGACAGTTTAGAAGGAAAGAGGGAAACAGGATATAGACACCCTCATTGTGTATTGTAACATAAGCTTGAAGAGCATGAGATTATGCCAATTGAGAGCATAGAAGAGAAGCAGAGAATTGTAGTGAGAATTCCATGTATAGAAGTTTTGGATTAATACAAAGAAGGTTTTGATTCAGACTCATGGTGTTCAAATATTCTCCGTGTATGCATCTTTGAATGTTTTACTCTTTCTTTCATGCAAATTATTTTATGCTATGTATGAATGATTTATTGTTAAATGTCTGAAATCTGAGAGAGAGAGAGAGAGAGTAAGGGAAATTAGTTTCAATTGTTTCTCTATCTAAGAAAGAGTTCCTACAAGGAGTGCAGTTGAATTGTCTACAAGGAGTGTGTTGACAAAGGGTTCAGAGGTTTGTCTCTGAAAGCTCAGATAGGGTATCTTTTTTTCTCATTCACACAAGGAGTGCAGTTAGGCACAGGCACCATGCAAGGAGTGCGCAGGCTGAGTAAAGTCTCAGAGTTGTGAATATGAGAAATCATAGAAGAAATACTGCTACAGGTGTGCACAGAGTCGAAGGAGTTTAGCACTTGAAAGTGTTTGAAGGTTTGTCGCAAGGAGTGCGAGTAGGCGTTTTCTGAAAGATTCAAAGTTGGGGAAAGCTCAGAAAGGATAAAGCCTTCAAAGTCATCGAAGGAAGCACAGGAACCTTGTGCACTGAAAATAATGAGAAAGCATTGCAAGTTGGGTCATAGGTGATTGAGTGTCGTGGGAAACCACTTTGGTAAGAAGTTGCAGATGTCCTTGAGAGAGGAAAGAATGGATGGTCAGAATTATCTGTAGAGAATTCACGAAGTCCCATGACCTGTTAGATCTCACGGATGAGCAGGGGAGTTATGGAGAGTATCCCAAAGGTTCTAAGCTCAGGAGGAGTAGATCCATAGATCCAAGCCAAAAGGGCCATTGGATTTACACGTGGATTTCTATTTTTTGGGTTTTGAAGATTGAAGTCCCATAATCTTGGCAACAGGACTCACAAAACCATGAAATGAGAAGTCCCGAAGACCAAAGGAATTGTGTGTGCCACATAATCGGTAGGTGGACAGGTGGCGCACTATTGACATGGAGTCAAACTCTGTTGACCATTTCAGGGTTCCATGGGGTAAAGACCCAAATTATTTGCATTAGGATTTGTGATATCGTGAAGTCTGAGGTCCTCACAAAGTGAAAGACTGTTGAAAGGTCAAAGCTTGCAAACGCATCAGAGTTTCAACAAATTGGGTTTCGGGAATCGAGGGAACGAGTTTCTTGACATCGCGACTGCCGAAATCGCGATAAGGAGAAATTCAAAACAGGGAGAGAAAGGGTCATCGTTGACTGTTTTTGGGTTTTTGGAGATTCAGAGGCAAGGCACTTGATCACTGGATTCGTGAAAGTGTGAAGTCCGATATCCCGAAGTACAAGGGGGAAAATTCTTGAAGTTGATTGTGGGTGTAGATTTCATGAAAGGGGAAATAGAGGAGCCATTTTTGAGAGCTCTTCGGGCCAAGGAGAGAAGAACAATCCTGTGTACATGACCTTCTGACCTGTGGGTTGAGGAGGGGTTGCGTCAGGTTTGGTATCAGAGCTCAGAAAGTTTTCTTTGCTTTCTGCAGGGAAAAGGAGAACTCACCATGCCACCAAGGAGAAGGGAAAGGAAGACACCTGATCAGTTAGAGGATAGGGAAATATCGAGAAGAAGGGGTAGAAAGATGACTGATCCAGCCATGGAGAGAGAGATGTGTGACTTACGCACCAGACTCGAAGACATGGAGACAACACATAGTCATACAGTCGGTGTTGGGGATCTTAGTGATTCTGAAAGTGAAATTGAAGTTGAACATGAAGAGGAAGAAGTTGTAGTCGAAGATGTAGCAAACAAACGTTTGATTAGAGCTATTGCAAGAATGGGTGCAAGAGAGAAAATGGACATTCCAGTTTATGAGGGAAATATGGATGCAGAGGAGCTTCTAGACTGGATTAGATCCCTGGACACATACTTTGACTATGAATATGTCGAAGAGGACAAGAAGGTCAAACATGTTTTCATGAGATTAAAGGGACATGCAGCATTGTGGTGGGATGAACTACAAGCTGACAGACACTGCAAAGGTAAGTATAAGATCAGGAAAAATTCATCCCCAGAGATTACTAGATTACTCTGTTCAGGAGAATGTAGAACCTGAGACAGAAGCTGATGATAGTGAAAGAATACACTGAAGAATTCTACAGGCTAAACATCAGGGCAGGTCATCGGGAAAGCGATGATGAAAAGGTTGCTAGATACATGAATGGCCTGAGATACGACATTCAATATGAGATGAGCATGGTAACCATCCGAACGGTGGAAGATGCTTATCATATGGCTCTAAAAGATAAAGAGAAGTTGAGCCGAAGGAAGGGTCAAAGAGGGTGAGGTAGAAGTCAGCCCAGAGGAAAATCAGTTGCCCAAGATAAAATCCAGAAGCCTAAGGAGGACTAGAAGAAACCTCAAACTTGAGTTGAGAGAGGTGGAACCTCACAGTGAGGGCAATATGATAAACAAAGAGGGAAACATACAAAACAGAGAGGAGAGTATGCTGATAATAACATGTTTCCTCGTACTAGAGGTAGAGGAAGAGGAAGAGGTGGAGTGACAACATGCTTCACATGTGGAAAGACAGGACACAAGTATTACAAGTGTCCATACAAAAAGAAAGAGAATGGTGAGACTCACATTGCCGAATCACAGAGGTGGGATGTTGAGACAGAAGATGCTAAAGGCAGAAGATCATTGATGATGCAAAAATCTATTTTGACACCAGAGAAGGAGGTGGAGAGTTCAGTCCAAAGAAACAGAATTTTCCAGACTGCTTGCAAAAACAAGGATAGGGTATGAAAGGTTATTGTGGATAGTGGTAGCATGGATAATCTCATTTCAACAGAGATGGTAGAGAAATTGGAGCTGGAGACGATTGATCATCCAAGCCCATACAGAGTTTCATGGCTACAAAAAGGACATCAGGTAACTGTCACTAAACAGTGTTTAGTTGAATTTAAGATAGGGGGATATAATGATAAAATATTATGTGATGTTATTCCTATGGATGTTTGTCATCTATTGTTGGGAAGACCATGGCAATATGACAGAAATGTGATTCATGATGGGAGAATGAACACATACACCCTAGAGAAGAACGAGAGCACTCACATGTTGCTTCCAATTAAGGATAAGGAGGTGAAACCTAAAGTAAGAAACACTGTACTTCTCATGAGTGGGAAGGAACTTCTTATAGAGGTTAAGAAGAAGGAGGAACTGCAATTTATTGTGGTCAGGAAAACGAAAATTGTTTTGACCAGCACAAGGGTAGATGATTTACCAGAAGAGATTCAGGAACTGCTGGAAGAGTTCACTGACATAGTAGTGGACTAGATACCTCATTCGTTGCCACTGATCAGAAGTGTGAGTCATCATATTGATCTCATACCAGGAGCTAGTTTTCCAAACAAAGTCGCATATAGGTTGACACCACAGGAGAATGAAGAGGTCAAAAGACAAGTCCAAGATTTGTTGGACAAAAGATTGGTCAGGGAAAGATTGAGTCCTTGTGATGTTGTAACAATACTCAGTTTGAAGAAAGATGGAGGCTGGAGGATGTGTACTAACTCGAGGGTGATCAAAAAAATAACCATCAGGTACAGATTTCCATTGCCCAGGATGGATGATCTGATGGATTGCTTGAGTGGAGAAAAATTCTTTTCAAATATTGATTTGAAAAGCGCTTATCATCAAATCCACATAAGAGAAGGTGATGAATGGAAGACAACATTCAAAACCAATGAAGGGTTGTATGAATGTCTTGTTATGCCATTTGGCTTAAAAAATGCACCGAGTACCTTCATGAGACTGATGAACGAAGTCCTAAGAGAGTTCATCGGAAAATTTTTCATTGTGTATCTATATGACATACTGATTTTCAGTAAAATAGTGGCAGAGCATCTGAAACATTTGGCTAGAGTGATGAAAAGGTTACACCAGGAGAAGTTGCTGATAAACATGAAGAAGTCCTCATTTATGAAGATAGAGATCATTTATCTGGGGTTTGTTATTTTTGCGGATAAACTGAGGATGGATCCAGGCAAGGTGGAGGTAATCAAGAATTGGCCATCACCGAAGAGTATATTTGAGGTGAGGAGTTTTCACGGATTGGCTAGTTTCTACCAAAAGTTCATCAGAAATTTCAGTGGAATTAGTGCACTGATGATGGACACAATGAAGAAAAGACACAAATATTTTCACTGGACAAAAGAAGCCGAGAAGATTTTTAATCTGTTGAAGAGGAAGATCACGGAACAACCAATTTTGGTGTTTCCTGATTTCAAGAAGACATTTCAAGTGAAATGTGATGCAAGTGGATTTGCAATAGGGACAGTCTTATGTCAAGAAGATAGGCTGATAGCGTACTTCAGCGAGAAGTTGAATGAAGTGAAAGTGAAATAATCCACATATGACAAGGTGTTTTATGCTATCATTTAGGCACTAAAGAAATGGACACATTACTTGATCCCAAAGGAATTTGTCTTATACAGTGACAACCATGCACTGCAGTTTATGACACAACAAGAAAAGTTGAATCAAAGACATGTTAAATGGGTGGAATTTATGAAAAATTTCACTTTTGTGATTAAACATATTTATGGTACTACTAACAAAGTTGTTGATGCTTTGAGCAGGAAGTGTTTGCTATTGCAGGAGTTCAAAGTCAAAACATTAGGTTTTGATGATCTCAGGGACATGTATAGACATGATCCAGATTTTAAAGGAGTGTATGAAGCAGCTGAGAATCCAATTCTCAGAGATACAAGCCAATGGGAAGAATACATGATCCAGGAAGGATTATTGTTTAAAGGTAATCAACTTTGTATTCCAAAATGCTCCATGAGGGAGAATTTCCTGAAGGAGAAACATAGTGGAGGATTGGTAGGACACTTTGGTCATGACAAGATGTTTTCAAAGTTGAATGAGTCATATTTTTGGCCGGGAATGCAAGCATATGTCAAGAGATTCGTGGACAGATGCAGAATTTGACAACATTTGAAAGGAAAGAGACAAAATGCTGGTTTTTATCAACCATTGTCCATACCTGAGAAGCCGTGGGATGCAATCAGCATGGATTTCATATTGGGGTTGTCAAGAACACAAAGAGGGTTTGACTCAATCTTTGTGGTGGTGGATAGGTTTTACAAGATGGCACACTTCATTCCATGTCATAAAACTAGTGACACAACTCACATTGCGAATCTGTTTTTCAAAGAAGTCATTCGACTTCATGGCTTGCCAAGGAGCATAGTTTTGGATCGAGACACTAAGTTCGTAGGACACTTTTGTAGAACCTTATGGAAGAAGCTGGGAACTAACTTATTGTTCAGTTTGGCTTATCACCCTTAGACAGACGGATAGACAGAAGTTGTGAACAGGAGTCTGGGAGACTTGTTGAGGAGCCTGGTGATAGAACACCACAGACGGAGTTTTCTTATAATGAATTAGTTAATAGAAGAATAGGGAAGAGTCCATTTCAGGTTGTCTATGGCATGCAGCTGAGAGGAATTTATGAATTGAGAGATTCAGAACAGATTTCAACTAGGAGCGCTAGTGCAGAAGATTTCGCAGAGGCGATGAAGGAACTTCATAGCCAAGTGAAGGAGCGATTGCAAAATTCAAGCCAAGAATATAAGTGCAGAGAAGATCAACACAGGAGACAACTTCAATTTGAGGTTGGTGATCTGATTCTGGCACATTTGAGAAAGGAAAGGTTCCCGAGAGGAAAATATAATAAACTAAAAAATGAAGAAAATTGGACCATGCAAGGTCTTGAAGAAATTTGGGGCAAATGCTTACAATATTGAATTACCCGATGGTATCAAAATTTGTCCGATATTCAAAATCTCATATTTGTACCCATATAAAGCTGAGGAAACAGGGACAGAAGATGAACAACTAGTGATCTCGTGGACAAAACAGATGCCAGTTGCATAAAATCCGCAGATGGAGCACATACTGGACAAAAGGGTCAGCAAAAAGACTAGACGAAAGCAATACTCTGAATATTTGGTCAAGTGGAAGGGCCATCCATTTGAAGATGCCAGATGGGAGAACAAAGAAAATATCCAGAGGCATGGATAGACAGTGCATGAGCTCATGGATAGGAGCCCATGAAAATTTTCAAGTGAGTGAGTATGATGTAGGAGCATCTCAAGCGAGCCAACGCGGAAGCAAAAGACAACTGGACAAGCGCCCTACACAAATTTTGAAATTATCTTGAAGTTAATGAGCCAATATTAAATGAGATAATTAAGAAGGAGTGCACTTGTAATATTGTAAAGGACCTTGAGTGATCCATTCTTGTCCATAGTAGGTAGAAGGCATTTATAATAGTTAATGCAAGTAGGTAGAATTGAATTCTAGATTAGACAGTTTAGAAGGAAAGAGGGAAACAGGATATAGACACCCTCATTGTGTATTGTAACATAAGCTTGAAGAGCATGAGATTATGCCAATTGAGAGAATATAAGAGAAGCAGAGAGTTATAGTGAGAATTCCATGTACATAAGTTCTGGATTAATACAAAGAAGGTTTTGATTTAGACTCATGGTGTTCAAATATTCTCTGTGTATGCATCTTTGAATGTTTTACTCTTTATGTCATGCAATTAATTTTATGCTATGTATGAATGATTTCTTGTTAAATGTACGAAATCTAAGAGAGAGAGAGAGAGAGATTATGGGAAATGAGTTTCAATTGTTTCTCTATCTGAGCAAGAGTTCCTGCAAGGAGTGCAGTTGAATTGTTCGCAAGGAGTGCATTGACAAAGGGTTCAAAGTTTTGTCTCTGAAAGCTAAGATAGGGTATCTTTTGTTCTCATTCACACAAGGAGTGAATTTAGGCACAGGAGCCATGCAAGGAGTGCGTAGGCTGAGTAAAGTCTCAGAGTTGTCAATCTGAGAAATCATAGAAGAACTACTCTTACAGGTGTGTGCAGAGTCGAAGGAGTCCAACAATTGAAAGTATTTGAAGGTTTGTCGCAAGGAGTGCGAGTAGGAGTTTTCTGAAAGATTCAGAGTTGGGGAAAGCTCAGAAAGGATAAATCCTTCAAATTCATCGCAGGAAGAACAAGAAGCTTGTGCACAGAAAACAGTGAGAAAGCATTGCAAGTTGGGTCGCAGGTGATTGAGTGTTGTGGGAAACCACTTTGGTAAGAAGTTGCAGACGTCCTTGAGAGAGGAAAAAACAGACAGTCGGAATTCTCTGTAGAGAATTCACGAAGTCCCGTGAGTCGTTAGATCTCACGGAGGAGAAGGGGAGTTACGGCAAGTATCCCAAAGGTTCTAAGCTCAGGAGGACTAGAGTCATAGATCCAAGCTAGAAGGGTCGTTGGATTTACATGTGGATTTCTATTTTTGAGGTTTCAAAGATTGAAGTCCCATAATCTTGGCAACAGGACTCACGGAGCCACGAAACGCAAAGTCCCGAAGACCGAAGGAATTGTGTGGGCCACATAATCGGGAGGTGGACAGGTGGTGCACTATTGACACAGAGTCAAACTCCATTGACCATTTCGAGGTTCCATGGGGTAAAGAATTGTATTATTTGCATTAGGATTCGGGATATCGCAAATTCTGAGGTCCTGATGGAGTGAAAGACTGTTGAAAGGTCAAAGCTTGCGAACGCATCGGAGTTTCAGCAAATCAGGTTTTGGGAATCAAGGGAATGAGTTGCTTGACATCACGACTGTTGAAATCACAATAAGGAGAAATTCGAAATAGGGAGAGAAAGGGTCAGCGTTGACTGTTTTTGGGTTTTCAGAGATTGAGAGGTAAGGCGCTTGACCACCGGATTCACGAAAGTGTGAAGTCAATCTCCCAAAGTACAAGGGGGGGAATTCTTGAAGTTGATTGTGGGTGCAGATTTCCCGGAAGGGGAAATAGAGGAGCCATTTCTGAGAGCTCTTCAGGCCAAGGAGAGAAGAACGATCTTGTGTACATGACCTTCTGACCTGCGGGTTGAGGAGGGGTTACGTCAGTTTGCAACTCAACATTATGAAGAGGTTGACTTGGTTTATTGTTTGAGTTAGACAATAGTTGTGCTAGTAATAATGTTGGTCTTAGGGAACTTGTGTTTTGAAATTGTTGAGGTTGTTGTGGAATAAGAGGTAAAGGTGGAGGGACAAAACCTGACAAAAGTTGTTGAATATTTGGTGGAAACTATTGATAAGGATGAGTGGGCATAGGAACATGTGAAATATGAGTGTTTCCTGGGGTGTTCCTCCCATCCATCCTTGTAGCCAAGGATGGTGTGAAGCATATTGTGGAGACCAGTTTTGATAATTTGGTAAGTTCCACTAATGTGTTTGTTGGTAATAAGATGGAGCTTGAGATGGTGGATCTTGGTACATAAGTTGACTCTTAGTCTGCCATGGCCTTCTAGGTGCGTAAGAAGATTCCCCGAGATCCCCACTTTTATAAATGGCTAATAAACTAGACAACAATGGGAATTTTTCAGTTGGATGATCTTCAATACATAATCCACAAACTAAGATGTTTTCTAATGGTCATTCCCTTGAGGAATGCTTCCTCCTGCACCTTGGACAAAATATGCACATCGCAACATTCTCTTCCTCCTTTTTTTATTAATATTTGAAGTGTCCAATTGGGAACCTATTCTACTTAAAATATCAGTTTTAAAGTTTTCTAATAGGTTTCCTATTTCCATCCTTGTAATCCCACCATAACTAACTCCTTTTGAGTTTCTACTATAGGGATCTCGAACACCCTTTCCATTTTTAGCCCTGCTTCTCGAGTATTTTCTACACATCTCACAAATATTAGTAAATGGTTTATGGGAGACATCTCCTGATGCCATCAAATTAAGTGTTTCCATATATTCTTTCAAAATTCCTTTAATAAAAAAAATTTTGATTGCATCATCTGGAAGATCATTATATTTTGATTTTTGTAAGATATAGGAAAATTGTTCAATTTAATATTCAATACTCTCGTCTTCTAATTGTTGAATTTTAAATATATTATTCCTAGAATATTTAGATTTGAAATATTCTTGGTATTCCCTAAGGAATAGGGTCTTCATATCATCCCAAGATCAAATACTAGACTCTCTTAATCCCGTGAACCATCTAAGTGAAAAATCTTTAAGAGTGGCATGAAATAGTTTTAATTTTTTAGCATCTTGTAAGTAGTTATAACTTCTTCAAAAGATGTCCAACTCAAATAGGAAGGTTTATGGATCCTCACTTCTCTTACCATAAAAGGTAGGTAGTGTAGAAAGTGTAATTTTTTTCATATTAACATCTTGTGTGGTATCCAAAATTGGAATCCCAAAAGTGGTTTATGTTTGGTTTCCTACATCTTCTCCCTCACCATGTCTCACATGATTATGGTCCTCATGTTCATCTATACTGATCTGATTCCCAAAAAGATAATTCCTTTTTTGTTTTATTCTTGGATATAATGAGGCATCCCAACGTTCTTTTTCAAGATAGATATTTCTTCGATAGGAAAAATTGTCTGCTAATTGGATTTCAGGGACTTTGCTTGAGCATGTTGAAACTATTGGTTAAGAAGCTATTGTTTAAACTTGAGACACAAATAAATTTGTTGAACCTCCAAAGAGGGCATTCACATGTTCAGGGTCAATGATATTTGTAAAGTTTCAATCCCCTGATGGTGGTAAAAAGGAAAAAGCTATGTTGGATGGTTTTGATGATGAGAAATTGGAAGGTTCATATGGTTCTATGTCACTTCCTTCTATTGTTGGTGTCTCAATTTTATGTTCTATGGTTTCCTCAGTTTTTGTCTCTTCTAAAACGTTTTTATCTTTTTTGGGTTGAGATATCTCCTACTTGTACTTTCCGACACCGTTCTGCAGAAATTATAGATGGAGTATTTCTTCCTCCAAAAATGTTAGAAGGATATTTGGTTGGTAGTTTTGAATTGGTTTTAACATATCTACCCTTTGGGTCCCTATGTTTGTTCATGAAAGAAAAAAAAAAAAACTACCATTGGGTTTGGGGGAACTTACTATAACATATGTGTAGGTTCTTACCTCTCGTCTTAATGCTCCCCCACCACCAAAGTAGCAATAATGTTAAGAAATAATCTACTTCCTAATTGTTTTCTACCATTGGACAACTCCTCGACAATGATGCAAAAAATGATGGGTAAACTATATACCTTAATTTCCCTCAATTAATTTATCGACCAGGGTAAGTAAAGTTAGAGTTGTGACACGATATGAGTCAAGATAGGGAAAGGGTTAACTACTTATGAATTTTGTAAAGTGGATTTAGCTAGGAAAGAATATGGTTTATCCTAGGGATCAATACTTTATCTTCGATTTACAGTTCTATTTTAGAAGGAAATTATAAACAAACTGAACTTTGTTTGGACAATCAACCTTATTTCAAATATACAAAACAATCTATGACTATGAACAATAAGATCATTACTCTAAGTAAGAAATTCTTAAATAGAAACAAGCTATCTTTCCTTAAAAGCACTCTTTGAAGTGAACTCTATTCTTAAAGGATCTTTTCAAAACCTCACAAGTACTTTTATTCTACAAAAAATAAACCACATCATTACACTAATCTGACTGACTGAAAGTAAACAACATCATGATGGAATTTAAATATAGTGGTTGTGTCTACAATGGAGAATTATATCACAATGAAATCTTAACACTATTGATAATTCAAGCATAATCAATTCAATGTTAATTTCTACAGAGATATGTAGAGTATAAACACGACAATCTATTGAAATATTTGTCATTGAGGAAATATCAATTGATTAAGTACATGTTCTTGTAATTAACATAATCAATAAACAATAGTTTAAATATATTCTAAATTAGCAACTATCCTATCACACTGAGACTAGAAATATTCTAACACAAAATCTATGCAACCCTGTAGGAATTAATTCAAACCATAACTTAAGGAATCATAGATTACTGTTATATACACCATCTAGATGACCAATATGAAAAGTAAAATAGAGCTTATGTGAATGAAAAAATAAAAAATCAGCTAGATAAGCAAGAGCATGTATATGTCAATGAAGCACAACCTAAGTAAGTAACCTACATAAGAGACTTATACATCAGAGAATGCAGAGTTAGCTGTCCAAAAATGGAAAATTACAAGTAACCTGAAAATTAGATAAGGAAACAAAAATTAAATAAAAAACTTGCACAAGAGAGTTATATATGCAAAATATGACTATACAACAAGTTAACAAAACACACAGACCACTGGTGGGCCCCCCAGGTAGTCGTGGTACTACTCCATCTTAAGAAACAATCACAATCTCAGTGCATCAAATTATATTAATATCATAATTAAGTTAAAGAGGAAAATTCGATATAGTAGTTATATTATCATCATTGTCCTCGTTCTAATATACCTCTAGTATTTATAGAGTTTAGATACAACTGAGAGGTTGACCACTAAAAGGGTCAACACTCTCCTACAACAGAAAATCATTAAGAACTGGTAACGAACAAGATATTCTAGAAAAATCATGCACTTAAAATAGAGGTTGAATGCAACTGTTCAAATCAAATTAATGAGACCCATAGATGGAGGGTTCGAACAAGTATGAAACCCATGTTTCACATTCACCAGGAAAGGCCTGCCGATATACCAACCCACAAACTTATTGTTCTTTGAGTTACATATCAAGGGCTAGATTAAGGGTCGTATCGAGTATCAGATCGAGGGTCAGATCAAGATCCATATCAAGGGATGGATTTCGTTTTCGACCTGTTTCAATGAAAAGACAAGTGTTAATGGATTGCGCTCATTCTATTAAGGACAAGCTCATCAAAAAATTGTCAAAATGAATACTACACATACCTTATGTTGATCCATAGCAAATTGATGGAAGAAACTTGATATTACCTTCAAAAAGGAATAATAGAGGTATGAATTGTATGATTCCCATGTGAAAAATTAAACTAATAGAAGGAAAAAATTAGGCAAAACATGGATTCAACACTTAGGTTTCTGGAACTCTTTCAATAAAGATTGTCTCACATATATCAATGTTCTAGTCTATTTTTCTGGTGTCGTAGTATGATATTTTATGTACCATACTAATGCATGCTCTTTGAATGTCGTTTCTAACTATACCCTATTAACTTCATCATCTTCGACCTTCTTAACATTCCATACTGTCTCACAAATGAACACATGTCGTTTTGGATCCTCTATCCCCGCTCCATGGAAGACATGCATTCTTAAGGTAGGATCTAACCCTGCCATCGTGTTCTTCCCATTATTCTTTCTTGATAACACTAATTGATTATAAATCAGTGTATTACTTCCACTACTCTACTCTTACTACTATCTTTTCTTCCTTCACTAACTACAATTGACAAAGATTATGATCTTACCTCAGTCCTTGTTGACTCACACAGAGTCATGGGATTGATGTAGTCTTATATGAGTGGGATATTATTCTATTGGACTGAGCTGACATATATTTTCTTGTTTGTGAAAAATCCCTTCAATTTGGAGTATTACGCCAATGTATCTTTCCTTGATCTCAATGTGATGCCCCTCTCTCTCATCCACAATATTCTTCTTATTAAGTCTAAATCTCCTACCATTGTGAAATGCTCCAATATATTCATTTGTCACACACTCTTCTTCTCACGACATCCTCAACCTATCCATTCTTCATTCCTTTTGTTCATCCCTCTTTACACTCAGACCATCCCATGGTCAACCCTTAGTCCCCCTATGTGCGCGAAGACACTTAGCTACTAGGGAAATCAACTTCCATATTCATAACTTCCTTATCACACAAAGACATATTAATCCAAGTTGATAGTGACTTTAGATATCTTTTGTGTGGTCTCTTAAATAATTCCCTTTCAACATCACTATATGAATGAGTACAATCTATTACAAATTTAGTAACATAACCTCCCAACACACTATCCAACCAATAATCAACTGTGCATGATACCTGATTTATTATAGTATTGACTTGTCAAATTAACTGAGTCCAATTTTATCAAAAACAAAGTGCTAAATATTCCATTATGTCGAACTAATATATGGATCCACTGTGCTAAACTATTTTGGAAATCAACAAATAAAATTTCATGCAAATCTGTAAACACATAAATTTGTAGCCATTTCTCTGCGTTGATCCATGGATTCTTATTCTGATCTAAATAAAAGTCAATCTCCTTCATGTCAAACCATTTTCCAATATCATCCTTAGTAGGTCTCCACATCCCCCTCAGTCGTAGATCTCGGTACCAACAACAAAACTATTTTTTGGTGTGCAGTGGGTAGACCTGACATCCAACATTAATTCATCAACAAAAAATTAAAGATACAGGTCCTTTCGGCATCACCCAAAATTGGGTAAAGTCCCACTCGAGATACCTATGGGTCCTACAGGAACCGGGCTTCCACTATCATGAAGGGAATGGATACCATTTTAAAATTCATTCTTACTTAACAGTCATTCAACATGGAATATACCCTATGCGTGGAATCATAACAATGTTATAAAATATAACAAATTCATCTTACTTAATCATTCAACATGTGTGCATAAACATCAGATACATTTTCATGTTAACCCATAAGAATATATTACATGTGTTTGATAAAAAAATTCAACCAACACATCATGGAAGAAAACACATCAGAACATAGGAATTTAGCGTGGTTCACCCCAACTGGGCTACGTCCACAATGATTGGATTCGTATAGTATTCATTCATATTAAATCCTTAAAACAAGTGTACACTGTGCTCACATAAAATACATAATTTCTACTTAAAATGTCATATCCATTCGTGCATACATTGAAAACTTAGCTCATTCGATCTCACAATCATTATATCACTCAATTTCATCTCCAAAACTTCAATAGCTAATCATCATATCTCTCCTTCTACCAAAAAATCCATTACATATTTATACATTGATACTAGGGATTATCCCATTACAAAATGGACCAAAAAGGTATAACTACTTTTAAGTAATTTTCATCTTCTACATGCACTAACTCCTAAAAATGCCCTAACTGTCTTGCTTTCCTCAATGTGTTTTTCTCTTTAGCTGACTTGTCATGTGGTTTTCTCTTGTGTGATTCCCAAAAATTGTCCCAAAATGAACTTCTCCAACACTTTCATGTCACATTTCATCGAGGATTTGACATATGAGAAGGATAAGCTCATTCATATGGGCATAATCAAAGGCCCCAAGGAACATTCACTTTCTGTGCATGATGGTAGAAAGTCTCAAAATCATAAATCCCAACTAAAAGGAAAAGGAAACGTGCATGCAGAGCCAAAGAAGGAAGGTTACTCAAAAACCTTTAAAAGGAAATAAAGGGAAGAAGTTTGGTTTTTGCAATCATGAGAACCATATATAATATGCATGCATGAAGAAGAAAATAGATCTTATGCCACAAATAATTCATAAGAAAATTATCGAGGACTTCATTCTTGAGGCTCACAAGAAAAAGTTAGAAGATCAAGCCCCTAAGAATGGTAATACTCATGCATTAGTAGCTATTCATTCTTCTCCTTATGCATATATTTTAGATTCATGCGCTTCCCATCACATAAAAAACACAAAGGATATTATATATTTTGTAACTGCATCCATGGGGCCTCCAATCCTCATGGGGGATGAATCTCTAGTCGAGGCTACTAGAAAATGGGGAGTTTAACTAGGTCATGGAAGTTTTAGAACGTCCTGCATGTTCCTCAACATTTTGTGAATCTTCTCTCAATGTATCAGATTACACACTTAGGCTCAAGGGAAAATGTGGAGTTTACACTAGACTACATTTTCATATTCAACATGCAATACAACTCCAAGATTATTTTGGGAGAGGTAAATCATCATTCTTAGTTATACACTTTCACTAATTTTTTTGAACATGATTCCTCTACACTACTTACCCATGCTGATGACAATGGTATATTATGGCACATGAGATTTGGTCACCTGAACTTCAAGTACATGTAGTAACACAGAAAGAAGTGGATGGTCACCAGGTTACTTGATATCCACTTTTACGAAGGGGTTTGTGAAGGATGTGTCCTTGGAAATCATCCACAAGATAAGTTAGAGAAGGTGAAGGATCACAAGGCTTCCTCTCCATTGGATTTGATTCACACTGACCTCATGGGTCCATTCCCACATCCATTCATCAAAAAGGCAATGTATGTTCTTACGTTTTAGGATGATTACTCACTTTAAACTTCAATATTTTTTTATTATATAGAAGTTTGAGGTATTTGAGCATCTCAAAGATTTCAAAGCACTTGTTGACACTCAATCATGGAGAAATATCAAATCCATTCATACAAATAATGGGGCGGATTATGTAAATAGAGATGTTCAAAATCTTTTTCTTGAAGCCGGGATACAATTGCACCACACAATACCATACACTCCATAGAAGAATGGGGTTGTTGAGAAACAAAACAGATCTCTCAAAGAGATGTACAGTTGCATGCTCATGCAAAGGCACTTCCTCCCAAGATTTGAGATGAGACACTTAACTATGCCAATCACATTAAGAACATATATCCTCACAAATGTATTAAGGATAGGACTCCTTTCGAGGTTTGGAGAGGAAATAAATTGGAATTCACCTGCTTATGTATCATTGGATCACATGCATGGGCCTGCATTCCCTCTGAGAATAGGAAATCATTAGATCAACAAATCGACCCATGCATATTTTCTGGCTATCCCAATGGTGTGAATGGATACAAATTAATTGATCCCTCTACAAACTATCTCATCATTGAGTGGAGTCTCCGGTTTGAGGAAAGTACCTCAGATTCTCCAAATGAGCCACATGAAAAGGATTTTGTGCTTCCACCAGTCATGGATGTGTTATAGAAATATTTGCCTCACCCTATGAAAATTTTCTCAGAAGTATTTTTTTCATTTCCCTATGCAGACTTGAAGTCCCTTTTTGCAAATCCTAGAGCTAAAAACAATATTTTTCAGCATATACATGACCTATATACTATACAACATGTCTATACATAGGTTGCACCACTACAACCCACATACATTGGGTTTTGTGTACAAAATTGAAAAATGGTAATGGGTTTCCATGTCATGTCACGAGATCCATGATCCTTGACCTTCCATATACTGGAAACGTTCTGACTTTGCCCTTCAATTTTACTTGAAGGATATAAATGGGCTAAATCCGAGCTATGGAAAAGAGGAGAAGAATTCAAATTTGAGAGCAAAGTTACTCTGGAGAAATTATTCACTTCATATTGAGTCTGCGTCCCTTTATCCTTTTAAGTCTGAACACATTGTCCAACCCCAAGCTCTGCCCTACTTGATTGAGAACCTCATTCTCTCTCTTATATGAGATTGCCTTTGGTAGAGTATTGAAGTGGTGGAAGTTCAGCTGGAATGGACTTAGTTTCTCAGTTACGAACCATGCCGACACAGAAGTTTGTAATTCATTCACTTCTGTTGATTACATTTTAATAGAAATACTCTTTTCTCGTCCAATTAATATCTTGCAAATATTTGAATTGTTAGTCCATGGGCATATTTGTTATCAATGTTGATGGATTGTGCTATTGAATGTGCTAACATTATATATTTTCACCATATTATTGTGTTTCTTGGTTGTTGAGGACAAGTTGTAGGTGTATTGCTTTGATTCAAGTTCTCAATGATGGACTTCATCGAACGTCTGGATGAGGTAGGATCTTTATATTGTCTTGTTATCATATTTGTTTATATAGAATACCTGAGATTAGAGTTGATTTATGCAATCATTTACATCTGTTGTGGTTTACCCATAGACATAGAGAGATTTTCCTCATAAAAAGATGATGAGCCCACACTTTCAGATCACACCACAGATATGAGTTATGATACAGGGTCAGAGGATTCAAATTATACAAATGCAAAGTCAGAGCATTCATATGCATATTCAATACATGTATATGAGGAGCCAGAGTAGATTCCCAAGTGGGCACAATTCACACTTTAGGATGTAGGACACCTTGTTGGTGATCTAATGGATCTGAGGAGGACCACATCTCATTTTGAAGATCCTCCTCATGTCTTCACTGCCACTGAACAAATAATTCCCTTGTATTGTTATATGTTTCAGTATTAATACCTGCATACCTACAAAGAACCTACACGGAACCACTTTTAGGAAGAATCCATGTAGGAGGAGTACAATTCTCTCCTCGAGAACGAGACTTGGGATTTGGTTCCACTTCCTTCTGACAAGAAGTTTGTCAGATGCAAATGGGTCTATAGGACCAAAAAAGGCAGTGGTCGGATAGGTGAGTATACACATGGAAATTTTGGTTTCCAAGGTATTTCATCATATCCAAAAGATATACTATGATGAGACATTTTATCCTGTAGAAAAGTTGGATTCCATCAGGTTGGCCCTTACCATTGGAGTAGCCAAGAAATGGGAAGTACATCATATGGATGTAAAGAATTATTTTATTCATGGGGATCTCTCAGAGGATATTTATATGGAGAAATCACACAGATTCATACAAAATTCATCATTTGTCTTCCAACTCAAAGAGTTTCTCTATGGAGTCAAGAAAGCACCTAGATAATGGTACACTAAGATGGAATTCTAATTTATCGCCAACAATTTTTTCAAATGAAAATATCATCCAAATGTCTACATGATGATGACCATTGACTCACTTATGATCCTAGTCCTATAAGTGGATGATATTTTGATCAACGAAAACTCGGTTTTACAATTGTTGCCATCAAGGGAATTCTTCATGAAATTTTTTCGATGATGGAAATGGGTCCAATACATTTCTTTCTTGGTCTCGATATCAGACAAAATGCTTCATGCATCAAACTGTCTCAGAATAAGTATGCTAGGGATCTCATGGAGATATTCCACATGACAGACTGCAAGTCTACACCTACACCCTTCTTATCTGGGGTTAGAATTGAGGATGGTTGGGATACATCAGTGGTGGAAAATACCTTGTATCAAAAAATTGTGAGGAGTCTTATATATCCCACCCACACTGGACCAAATCTATCATATGCAGTACAAGTAGTCTCCGTGTATATGAAAGATATGCATGAGTTACAATGGAAGGATGCCAAGTGTATCCTCAAATACATTAAAGACACTATCAATTATGGAATCCACTATAAAGAAAGTTGTAAGTTGGATCTCATAGGCTTCACCAATTCTGACTGGCTGCAAATGGAATCAATCGCAAGTCCACCTTCGGGTACATGTTGAGTTTGGGATCCGACCTAATTTGTTGGTTGAGAAAATAGTATTTAGATATTGATTTATATTCAACAAAGTCCAAGTACATAGGAGAAATCAATTTCACCATCCAAGCACTATGGCTACAAAAATTCCTCACCGATATTGGAATTCAATTCCACTATTCGACTCTGATCTGGTGTGGCAACCATAGAACACTCAAATTCTATCAATATCCAATACAAAGACAACAAAAAAAAACTATGGAGATACATATGAATTTTTTCAAGGAGTTGGTTCATGATAGGGTAATCAATTGGTAGTACTTCCCTTCCATTGAGTAGACTATTGGAATATTCAACAATAATTTCATTGAGAAAAAATTCCATTTTTTGCACAATCATCATGGATTAAAGGACACAGTTTCCTAGAAACTATCTTTCTCTTCTTTTGATACATTTTATTTTAACGGGGAAATTTTCTCATGAGGTTTTCCCTCTTTCCTCACTTTATTTTATTGTTCATTAGTTGCATTGTTCATGGGTACCTAACATGGTCCTTGTTTCCGAGACCCATTCATCATGTACTCCCTAGTAGTGTTCAGGGGGGGTGTTGGATATCTTACACACACCTAGGATTTTCCTTTCCTTTTATTTTCTTTTCCTAAGTTTATTTGGATATATTGATGGTCCATTAATATGATATATTATACCCTCATTGAAGATATTTTCCCCTATACAAGGGTGTTTCATACCCTCCATTCAATCCTCGATTACCTTTCAATTAGAGTAGTTGAGTGAAGTGTTACATGTCAACCTTGGATTTATCACCAAGTGTTGCATGCTGAACTTGGGATCATCACCATGAATGTGCACTTTCATTGTATTATCACCAATAAAGCTCATTCCACATGTGTAAGTGATATCCTCCTCATTTCACTTTGGTTTAGCTATTTAACTTATGACCACATGGCCAAGTAACTAGGACTAAGTGGAAATTGATTTCAGTGATTTCCAGTGTGTGTCACATATCTCTAGAACACTCATAATGCACATTATCATGGCTACCGTGGTGATTTAGTTGTGTCAGATAGATTACATCACTTGTATTATAACATTATATTACTTATATAATATAAATTCTTTCATTCTTTTCTCCCATATTTTTGTCTTCTTATCATTTCTAGCTAGATATTCTATGCATGATCTCATAAACTCTACATATTTTCTTCGGTGAGGCACTGATAAATTTATGAACAAGGGGTCGATTTTGAAGAATATTTTTTTAGGTGATTGTGGCTAGTGTGGTCCTTGGCCAAAAATACAAGGGAGACCTTATATAGAACATATCTATGTCACTCGGTTTGGATTTTACTCCCCCGGACCAAATTTTCAACATGTCCTTGAATGACTTGAGGAAACGAGTTGCAAATCACCATAATACTCTAACCTGGAATCATATGGAAAATCCATCAGTTACATTGGACTCCTGACACTGGGTTATATCTAGGGGTACCCTTCCACTATTATTTTGATTCCTGAAAAACCATTTGTTGGAGGATCTCTATATCTAGGGTTATTCTTAGCGAGGCATAGTGTAATTTTTGAACAAGGGCTAGATTTTGAAGAACATTGTGTTGGGAGATTGTGGGTAGCATGCTTTCATAGGAATCATCCAAATAGATAGGTGGGATCTTAGAAAACTAATTTATGCTTCTTGGTTTTAATTTTATGACCCCAGACCAAATTGTCAACTTATAGTTGAATGGCTTGAGGAGGCGATTTGCAACTCACCATAAAAATATAACCGAACTTAGATGGATGAATCATTAGTTTCATTGGACTCTTGAAACTAGGTTACATCTAGGGATACCTCTCTCCTATCATTCCATTTCCCTAAAAAACATTTTTTGGAAGATATATGGATCCGGGGTTTCACTTAGTAAGGCATAACGCATTTTTTGAACAAGGGATTGATTTTGAAGAACACCGTGTCTAGCAATTTTTGGTAGTGGGATCATGTGGGCCATGGCCAAATAGAATTATGAGATCTTACAAAACTCATTTATTCTTCTTGGTTTGGATTTTATTCCCTCAAACCAAATTTTTAACATTTATATGAATTTCTTGAGGATGCAAGTTGTAACTTTCCATAGAATTCTTATCGAGACTTGAATGGATGAATTGTCGATTGCATTAGAGTCCTGACACCACATTACAACTATGGGTACCCCTTTGTTGTCATTCCATTTCCTATAAAACCATTTGTTGGAGGATCTCCAGATCTATGGTTTTTCTCAGTGAGGCACAATCATGCTCTAGGTCTATGTCTATGTTTATGGATAGGTCTAGGAAAGGATAGCAAGTCTAGGAAAGAAAGTCAAGGCTAGGAAAGTAAAGAAAGAAAAGGAAAGGAAACAATAAAAATAGCGTGGAAATTCAAGGAAAGGTAAGGTAAGGAAAGAAACGACAAGACAAGGAAAGGGAAGGGAATGCTGCAAGGAAAGGAAAGGAAAGGCAAGAGAATACAAAGAAAGGAAAGGAAAGGAAAGGAAAGCCAAGAGAATACAAGGCAAGGAAAGGAAAGGAAAGGATAGATATGGTAGGACAAGACATGGAATGGGAAGGCTAGGTATTGCAATAAATTCACCCTGCAAACATGTTGAACTCTCCTTATATCAAACTGTGATCTAAGAAAGACATGAAAAAAATAGTTACTACTTCCTTTTAGATCTAATTCATTAACCTATAGATAGAATAAGGGAGATTTACTTGTTTCCCGAAGTTTGTCCTCATTGCTCTGCCCTTTTAGCTCACTGCTCCAATTATTTCAACAATCAAAGAGAGCTGCAAAACAAGAAGAAACCAAACATTTCTACTTCTACCATATTTTTTTAGGTAAGAACTATATCTATTTATACTCACTTTGAATTAAGCATAAACATTATCATGAACAACATAGTGAAAGGAATTGGCTAATTTTATATTGAAAATGTAAAAACTTACATAGGAATGGCACCATTCCTCCAAGTGTCCTTCCTTCCATCCATTGGATGCACACAACAATGTTTTGGTCTTTCTCTTAACATCAAAGGTTTCATACACATATGAA
>ML779963.1:466713-512162 GCA_009831015.1 Picea engelmannii
CTAAAATAAAAATCTAAGGTTCAAGCAGTGGAAGATCACATCGAGAATCAACAACAAGTTCTCCAAATCTTAAAGGACAACCTGACCATGGCACAGAATTGCATGAAACAACAAGTAGATCAACATCGTAGTGAAAGAAGTTTCGAAGTAGGGGATTAGGTGTTTTTAAGACTACAACCATACAAACAGATGTCCCTCAAGCAAGCCAAGAAGGATAATAAATTATCACCAAAGTACTATGACCCTGATAAGGTGTTGCAAAATATTGGTACTATGGCATACAAATTGGAGCTGCCTGCATCTTCACAAGTACACCCAGTTTTCCATGTTTCATACTTAAAGAAGGTTATAGGCAACAAGATCCCAGTTCAAACTATATTGCAAGAACTTGATGAGGAAGGAAAAATCATATTGGAGCCTGAATCCATCACTGACACAAGAATTCGACAGCTGAGGAATAGATCCATTTCAGAGTATCTCATTAAATGGAGGAAACTACCGGCTGAATATTCCACTTGGGAAGATGAGCCTTTTATACAGAAGCATCCAGATTTACTCAAGCGTTGCAGACAACACTTGTCTCAAGGGGAGTGACATGTTAAGCCCTAATATTGGCTCATTACCCCTTAATTGGGGCATATTATATTAGTAATGTTATTTTATTTATGTTGGCTTTAGGCCATTGGTTGTAATTAAACCTCCTAGTCTCCTTGGTATATATAGGAGACTAGGAGGTATAATTACAACTAATGGCCTAAAGATGACATAAATAAAATAAAATTACTAATATAATATGCCCTAATTAAGGGGTAATGAGCCAATATTAGGGCTTAACATTGGATATTGGCTCTGATACCATATGTTAAGAACCAGATATCAATATAGCATAGAAAAACCTCAGAAAAAGTACTCAACACCTTGAAAAAGAGATAATTTTAGATAATAAGCCTCTTCAAGGGGGCAACCTCCTTTTACCCCACTTAAATGTTCAAGTACAAGATGATTCAAAATTAAAATGTCTCCTTGGTATATATAAGAGACCAGGAGGTATAATTACAACTAATGGCCTAAATATGACATAAATAAAATAACATTACTAATATAATATGCCCCAATTAAGGGGTAATGAGCCAATATTACGGCTTAACATATTGCAAAAATAAATCATTTAGTTTGATCTGAAATATTGAGCATTGTCCGTAACTACCTTCTTAGGACAACCAAATCTAGAAAAAATATTCCCTTTAAGAAATTCCATGATTACCTTGTTTGTTGCATTCTGAGTTGGAATTGCCTCAAGCCACTTGATAAAGTAATTGGTGGCCATAAGTATCCATTTATGTTTTCTATAAGATTAAGGATTTATTTCCCCAATAAAGTCTAAGCCCCACTATTGAAATGGTCCATGAGCAACAATAGTATTTAAAGGCAGAGACATAAGTTTATGTTTTCTTGCAAACTTTTGACATGGTTCACATGCCCTGACTTGAGAAAATATGTCTAAAAATAGTACAGGCCAATAATAGCCTACTCTTACAATTTTGAAAGAAGTACCTTTTCAATGGTGTCGTCCTCCACAAACACCCTGATGTAAACCATAAAAAAATTGTTTTTCTTCTTTTCATCAACACACCTCAATAGAATTCCATTAAGATCTTTCCAGAAAAATATTTGATCAATAATGCAATATTTCACTGATTTCAATTTAAGTGATTTGAACTTTGATTTATCCAAATTAGGAGGAGATTGAAGATTTAGCGAAAAAAATACAATATATTTGTATCATGGTGAGGAAAAATATTTGTGGCTTACTTGTGAGACAATTTCCTCAATCTGAAATGATGAATTCTGCGATTTGCTAGAGAAATGATACAATCCAATTTCTTTGAAATTTGATTCTATTATCAATTTTTCAAGGACTTGTCCTTTTATTAACTAAGTGGGATTTATATTTAGATTGTATTCCATAATTTTAGTTATCCATTTTCCTCTCTTTCCTTCACAATCAGGTTGAACCAAAATTTCTTTAACTGCACTACTTGGAACATATGCAGTGATCTTAGATTGTAGAATATGTACCCTGAAATATTTTAAATCTTTCACCAGAGCATATGCTTGTTTCTCCATAATGTCATATTTTAATTTAGAGTCTCTGACAGTTTTGCTAAAAAAAGAGATAGGTTGCTCATAACCCTGATCATTTCTTTGTAAAAGAACAACAATTATAGTTTCTTCAGAAGCAAATAAAAAAATCATAAACTCCTTAGAGTAATTAGGGTTGGTGAGGACAAGTGCCTAAACAAGAGCCTTTTAATATTTTCAAATGATTCTTTATCTTCTGGTATCCACTTTATTTCTGCATCCTTCTTTAACATATCAGTAATGTACTTGATGATTTCTGCAAAATTTGGTATAAATCTCCTTAAAAAATTAATTTTACCTATGAAGGATTGGATAGTCTTCTTGTTTCTTGGAATATCTTTTTGCTGGATGGATTTTAGTCTTTTGGGATCTATCTTGATTCCTTCTGGTGAAACAATATGTCCTAAAAATTTTCCTTCTTCCATTACAAAATGAGATTTTTTAGGGTTTAATGAGATACCATACCTCTTGCATTTTTTAAATGTCTTCTTCAAATGCTATAAGTGTTCTTCATCAGAGGTTGAAAATACAGTAACATCATCAAGATAAATAACCATAAATATTTTTTTCTCACCATTAAACGAAATATCCATAGCTCTCTGAAAATCTTCTCCTGCATTCATCAATCCAAGAGGCATATTTTCATACATGAAAGTGCCCCAGAGAGTGGTAAAAGTTGTTTTCTTATTATCTTATTCCATTACTAATATCTAATTATACCTTGAATATCCATCAATCATAGATATCCCATTTTTCCATACTACTCTTTGTAAAATATGATCCATTTTAGGTAATGGATAATTGTCTTTTAAAGAGCATCTATTCAGATTTCTGAAGTCTACACAAAGCATTATATCTCCATTATTTTTTCTGATAAGTACTAAATTAGCTACCCACTTTGAGTATCTCAGTGGTACTATAATTTTATCATCTAGTAACCTTTTCAGTTCTTTTTCTATTATAGGTAACAACAATGGATTGAACTGTCTAGATTTCTTCTTAAAAGGTTTTGATCTAGGCTTTAAAGGAATCTTGTGCTACATAATATATATATCAAAAACCTTTAGGTATTCATAAGACCAAGTAAATACATCTGAATACTATTTCATCAAATTGACATACTCGCCTCTCTATTTTTCTGAGAGTTTTCTGGATAATTTCACCATCCTGGGATTTAAATCTGAATTGATATCACAGTCTATCACATAAGTCTCTTCTATTTGAATGAAAGCTTTTATGGAAACATCATTGTGGTCAAATAATTTATTAAGTGGAACCAAACCCTTAGGAAAATGATTTTTTTTCAATTCAATAATTTTGTGACCAACAAAATTGTCTTGAAGAACATTTGTAGTATGAACTTCCATATCATCGTTCTCATTATCCTAATCTATTGAAATATTAGAAAACTCATCAATTGTATTTAAGAACCTTGGAATCTCCTGGTCATATTAAAAAATTTGCCATTTTTTTATGTTACCTGGTATTGAGGGTCTGTGTCTAACCTCAATCTCAAATTTTAAGTTAGGAAAAATTGGAGTTTTGAAATTACTGGCTGCAAGTACTAAAGAATCTGCGTGCTGATTCAAGTTCCTGTGCAAAAACGTGGTGTTGAAAGAAAAGAAGAAATTATCAACATAATCCCACACTTCATTTCTATACTTATTTAACCTCTATTCTTTGGTCTGATAAATGTTTTTTATCTGATGGATGATAAGTTCTGAATCTCCAAAAACATAAATTTTATCTATGCTCATATTTTTAGCATCGTTCAATCCTAACATCCAAGCTTAATATTCATTGATGTTGTTGGTTGTACCAAATTAAATTTTGTATGGCATAGGAATAACTTCTTTGGTACGAGAAATGAAAACAATCCCAACACCAGAGCCTTCTTTTGAGCAAGCCCCATCAAAAATCATTTTCTAGACAAAATTTTCTGCACAATCTTCAACTATAGGTATTATTTTTCTAAGTGATGTTTCATCCATCTAATCACCAATGTGAAAAATAGAAGAGCCAAGTTCATCTTCTACAACATATATGGGATGATTACTAGTATTTTCATGATCACTTACCATGTAAGCCAACCTTACTTTCCTGTAGAGTCTCTGATGTTCTCCACCAAACACAGGCATGGTAGCATAACTGAGATCCATTTGTAATGTGCCTCCTACATTTTTAGCATATGAGCTTGACAAAAGCATCCCAAATTTAGGAGCTATGTCAGCCACAATAACATCTAATACCACACTTTTCATAGGTAACTGAGATAAAGTAACAACCATGTCTTTAATGACTCCCAAACATTTAAATTTTCTGGAATAAAATGAATATAGGTCTAGATAAGGCTTAGTGATGCCTAAACCTAATTCATCCATTACCACTTTTGGCATGACATTCTGTGAAGCTCGTCAATCCATTAAACAATTATGAAACATTTTGTCATGAATATTTAGAGATATGTATAAAGGAGGGGAAACATCAATCCTATCTTCAATATGAGTTCCAATGGTTATAACATGGTTTTCATCTTCAAGATTGATAGTATATGAACAGGTGACATGAGTAGGGGGATGCAATTCCTCAAGAACAAACTTTCTAAATGGATCTATTTTCATTAATTCTATCAGAGGTATGGGAATTTTAATCTTGTTAATTTCATTTTCCAAGCTAAAAGAAGGAACAAACTTTCTAAAAGGATCTATTTTCATTAATTCTATCAAAGGTATGGGGATTTTAATCTTGTTAATTTCATTTTTAAGGCTGAAAGAAGGAACATAATTTTCAGTTTCCTTTACCTCTGTAGTACCAACTTTGACAGGTTGCTTTGATTGCTGGTCAATTTTAATGCCAAAACTTTCTTTACTGACTTCTGATTTAACTAGAGCATTAACCTTCTTGGTTGAAACAAGTATATCCACTTTGGGTGTGTTTTAGCTAGACCTAAGATCATATTTATTTCTTTTAGGTTATTTCTGGATAATTTCATCAGCATCCCCTTCTTCAAAATGATTTAGTATAAGAGCATATTCATAATCTTGTTATGTCGGATGAGTAGGAGAGAATTCTATATCATTTAAATGCATTGTAGGATCATCCTCAGTGTCATCCACTTCTTCCACTGCATTATTTTGAAAAGGGGGAAAAACTTTTTGATCTTCTTGATTCCTCCTTTCTCTTGGTAAGATTTGAGGTACATTGTTAGGCCTCCTAAACTGGTTAGGATTTTTGTATCCACCTTCCTGTGTAGGTCTGCTAGGATATTGTTTTTCCATCTTCATCCTGGCCATTTTAGATGTCAAGGTTTTCAACAGTTTTTCCATTTCATCCATATTATAATCAAATGTTGTATGAGAAGAATAAGGGAGTTATTATTTCTATTTTTTTCAGTCTCTATCACCCCTGGAATTTAACTTTTATGTTTCTAGTATGTTGGATTCTACCTCAATGGTTGCTTCTCGCATCAAAATTGGAGTAGAAGACCTCCTTTCTCTCAACAATAGAGAAAATTCAGCATCAAAGGCATTAGAAAAACTAATTTTGGTTGATGTTTCTGTAGGCTTGATTTCATCCGGAATTTTACTATACATTTATTGAACCTTTTAGTAAAATCAGATATAGATTCTCCTTATTTTCTTTTCAAAGCACCAAATTCAGTGACGTACTATAAGTAGTCTTTATTAACTCCCTGTTATAGTAATATTTGACTCACCCTATCCAATATTGCATAGAGGAACCTTTTCCATTTCCCTAAGTAGTCTTTTCATCCCTTTCTTCAAATCCCAGAGCTAAAAAACATATTTTTTCCACATGTACACACCTTTCCTACTATACAACATGCGTATAGGTAGGTTGTACCACTACAACTCGTATACATTGGGATTTGTGCCCAAAAATGAAAAATTGTGGCAGGTTTCCATGTCACGACAAGAGATCTATGATTCTTGGCCTTCCATATACTGGAAAAATTTCGACTCGACCCTTTAGTTCCACTTGAAGGATATAAATGGGCCAATTCCAAGTTATGGAAAAGAGGAGAAATAATTCAACTTTGAGAGAAAAGTTACTCTGGAGAAATTATTTACTTCATATTGAGTCTGCATCCCTTTGTCCTTTAAGTATGAACACAATATTCATCCCCCAAGCTCTTCCCTTATTGATTGAGAACTTCGGTGTCTCTCTTCTATGAGCTTGCCTTTGGTGGAGGATTGAAATGGTGGAGGCCCGGCTAGAAGGAACTTGGTTTCTCAGTTCTGAAACATGCCGACACAAAATTCTATAACATTTTCACTTCTACTGATCATATATTAATAGAAATAATCTTTTCTGATCCAATTGATATCTTGCAAATATTTGAATTATTATTCCATGGGCATATTTGTCATGTTTACTAATGGATTATGCTATTGAATGTGCTAACATCATTTATTATCACCATATTCTTAATTTGCTTGGTTGTTGAGGACTAGTTACAGGTATATTGCTTTAGGTCAAGTGCTCAATGATGGACTTCATCGAACGTTTGGATGATGTAGACCTTTTATCTTGTCTTGTTAGCATATTCATTTATATAGCATACTTGAGAATAGAGTTGATTTCTACAATCATTTCTGTCTGTTGTGGTTTACCCCAAGCCATAGAGAGATTTTCCTCGTAACAGAAATGGCGACCATACTGGGGATTGATCTTCTTTCTTAGGGTTTGGAGTACTTTTCTCCTTATATTTATCTTGTTCCTATTGTGTTTATTGTCGTATCATTGCTTGACAACCTCTGTTCACTCTGGGTCTGAGTTTTTAAGTTTTCACCCTTGCCTAGTTTTCTTTTTGAAACATATACATGGTTTTTGGCTTGACAGTTGCATATATACGCATGTTATCCCTCTGCAAGATGCATACATACACATTGTTTCCTTTAATAGTCACGTACATCAACCTCTTGTGCTTGTTTACTGGGTTTGGTGGTTGTTGGGTGGGATTTGATGTTTGTTGAGTCTTCTTGGGTCTCTATAGTGACTGTTAAGTGCCTGTGGGATGACAGGAGACCTATCTGGGGTTGAATTTTTGGGCGGAGTCTTTCTCATCATATTTTCATTTTGATTGTCCTTGTACATTGGGTTGGGTGTTTTTCTCCTTGGTATTCTTCTTGAGTTATCTCTTTCTATACATAATAGAGTTTTATATATCAAGTTTGTGTTCAGTCCATGAATTTTCTCTTTTCTTATATTGAAAATACAAAAATATTAGGCATTTTGTGTTGCTTGGCATTTTGATCTTTTGAGTCTTTGTCATTATCTTAGTGCATGTAAAGAAAGATTGAATTTTTGCTTCAGAATTGCAGAGTTGAAATTGAAAATTGCATATGTTTTAAGAAGCATATCATTCATTGAAAATTGAGTTATGATTTTGCATTGTATTCATATTTACTTTACTTGATGAGTCATAACATCATGAGTTTCACTACCATACCTTTTTGAGTAAGCGCGACCATTAAAATTAAATCTATAATTTAAAATTCATTAGTCACGATTTTATTATCTAGGGTGCAAAACTAGTTTAGGATTTAGTGCCTTGGAATAGGATTATGTGAGTAAACTTCTCCAAGAAAATTAAATCAACATATGTGTCTGACAAAGGCAGTGGAGAAATCCATTGTATAATTGGTAATATCAGAAGGCTCCTCTCACACTAGAGTTAATCACGAGGTCACACGAGGTTGGTTGAAGGGATATCCCCCCGATACCTTCTTAGAGTCAGAGATATTTCTCAGGATCTATTCATATTTGAGGATCCTGCTAGTGCATTTACCTCTGTGAGAAGTGGTACTTTCAAGGTTTTAGGATTTTCTACCCTGCCCATACGGTGGACCTGATTTACAACTGCTCACTTGTGCATCGGTTATACATTGGTTGCTTAGTTTCTTGACTTAGGTGCCACATAGGTTATTTGCAGGGGTTATTCTGCAGGTACCCTAGGTTAGATAAGGCTCTAACAACACATAGCCTTTATGGAGGATTACCTCTATGGGGGGCTCTGACTAACTAGTTGTTAATCCCATTAGGGCCCTTATAACTGATTTTTTTACCTTTGATCTTTAGCTAGGAGTCTTAGGCCCCTCTTAGGAATGACATACCTTCCTTAGGGAGGGAGGTTCCTTTCATCCACTTTACCCCATTTGTGTGTATATTGGTCATTTGATTTTTGGTGTGCTCTTTGATTACTAGTTGGTCTTAGGATTTTATAATGAGCTTTTGTTATCATGGATGGTAAAATTCCCATATCTCCCTCTTTTACCGCTACCACCCCCATGATTTTCAATCATTTCATGGGATGAATCTGTCCACTTTTCATAATGATATGCATAACTATGACACTCAGTCCATGCCTTTCGCCTCTAATCATTTTTCTGTTGATATGTCAAATGTGTCTTCAACCTTTTTCTCCTCCCCCTGGCCCACTTATATGAATCCTAGCATTAGAAACAGGGGCACCATGACCCCTACAACTGCATCTTCATTTGATATGAGTCATGTCCCTCAAACAACTTTCATTGTGGGAGGTTGGAACCTCCCTACTTACAGATCTAGTCCTAGTTATGCTCTTTAAGGAGCCAATACTCAAATGGGTTCTTATTCTACTTATTACACCCTGTCCATGTATCCTTCATTCGCCATGTCTGTTCCTTCAAACATTTTTCCCATGGAGGGTCCACATGTATGACCGGGCATTTCATATGGGGAGAATCAGTTTTACGATTCGGGCTACCCTCTTCACAGAACCCCTTCACATGGGGTCAACATATATCCTCACTTGAATAATCCTTATCATACTTATGTCTCTTCATAGAATTCAATGATGATTCCCATACAAACCTCTTTAGATCAGTTAAGCGGAGGATACTACCTTTCTGGATAGGGACATGGGGTAAACTAGGACCCTTCCTGGAATGCAATGTTTCAAAGCCAATATTTCCCTGGGCCTTGGTAACAAATGCCACAGCTCACTGCTAGTTCAGTAACTACCAGTCATACTGGAGCTCCATCACCAACCTCTGCTAGTCATGTTGGAGATGGGTTGATGACCTTTGCAAGTCACGTTGACAATCCATACCTAGTCGTTGTTGGTCATGCTAGGGGGAATCACTCTAGTCATCGCGAGTCATATCAATTTCACATCTCCAACATCTATACATCATGTAGGAGATGACTCTCTTGGCTCTGCTAGTCACATTGAGAGCATGTCACCAGCCATTGGGGACAACATTGGGGGAATCAAGAAGCCTAGACATCTCAGACATAAACCTAAATTATTTTGCAGGACTTTCAAAGGATATCACCTTACTCATTTATGTCCAACTACAGTTAGGATACTAGAAGCATGGTTTTCACTAGAGGGCCCTTTGGGTTATGAAGTGTCGATGGTTTATCCACACCCTTATTATCCTTTGATTGATACAAAGATCATGCCATTACAATCCTCTCCTGACCATGCTACCGTTGTCTAGGGTAATGTGTCCCCTATCCCTATTATCATGAATCCTCTTCAACCAATGGTTTAAGAAGTGGTTGTACCAGTGCAATCTCTCATCAATCCAACTCTCCTTTTGGAGGGTGATGCATCCTTCAACCATGTTGTCAGAATTCCAAATAGCACTCCTTCTCAACAACAGAGAGTTCTACTCTCCCCGAGCACTCTCCCTTCAAGTCCTGGAGAAGTTCCTTTCGATTGGGATGGACTTGTGGGGTATCCAATGCCTTGTCTCATGTCCTTTCCATTAAGGGACAATATCCAATATATCATGGAGATGATATCCTCCACTAGTTCTTTATCCTCCTTGACTTTGAGATATTTAGGTTTTCCCAAGATTTTGTCAGTTATTCATAAGATACTGGTATTCCAAAGAAGTCCAGCATGGGAGCCTTGGCCTCCCCCATGACTTGTCTCCTAGAAAATCCTAAGTGAGTCTGAGTTAATCTCTTTTCTGACTCATCGAAAAAATAAAAAATATTTTTGAGTGATTTTTCCCTTTCACACTCGTTAAATTGGACTTGAAAGGTCGTGAGTCTTAGTTATTCTCTTTTCCGACTCATTTTCAAAAATAAAAAGTATTACCGAGTGAAATTGTCTCTTTCACACTCGTAAATTGGATTTGAAAGGACGTCTATTTGGTACAAGTTTATCCCTTTTTCACACCAAATAAACTAAAGATCATGAAAAAGGACATTTTTTGGCATTAATTTCTGATTGCATCTCATTTCCTTGCTTGCAGTATTGATCCTATAGTCGGTTCTTGCTTTGCGTTATAAATGATTTTCCTTAGCAGTTTTGCATCCTCAACCAAACAGAGCCTCGTTTATATCCTTCAAAATTTGACACCCTATACCCAGGAGGGAACATTCCCTCGAGTTTCCATCTCCTGCATGTACCTCCTTACATTGAGCATAGGTATGTTCCACTTCTGGAACTAGTTTTGCTTACTTGCAACAATTGTTTCCTCCTCTATATCATAGAATTCATTTTTCTATGAAAAACAAAATATGTGCGGGAAGGGAATATTATCTTATATTGGTAGCAGTCGTGTTTCCTTTGAACAGAGCACAAAGTTATTGAGTCTATTTTCATCATAATTTTGGGCATGTCATGGCCTTAGGAGGTTGAGATCATTACAAAGAGTTTTCTCTACCGACTGGTTACTCTTCCATTTCCTATGGATAATTTTGTTGATGCCTCCTTCATCTCATGGTTTCATCATCGTGTCTATGTTGTTGGATTCTTTGATATCTCTCATGCTCTTGTTCAAAGTAAGTCTGTCAACCTATGTCAGCCATTCCTTAGAACTCTTGACTTTGCATGTCGTCCATACCCTCAATTTGTCTCAGAATCACATGATGCTCTAGTCCTATCATGCACCATGGTCCTACTTTCATTGTTGGTAGGTAACCTTGAACCCAACAACCGAAATTTCATCATTGGTCGTTGACTGGGTGGTTTCCCTTGTGTATGATGGTAAGACATATATTCACACATTGGGATTCATGTAGTGTATTGTATTCCATTAGCCTTATTGGTGGTTTCCTCACCTTTTTCTACAAATTTTTTCATTGGCTTCTATTCAGAGAGTATTTTTCGTGTACCGTTTGCACTTTGCACATGCAAAAGACATACAGGTTCATTAGTTCATGAACATGTTCTTCGTCCAATTTCCTCCAAATCATGAAGCTCCTACTTTGTACCTCGTTCTGAATGATGAGAGATTTCTTAATGATCTTCTTTCAATGGGTCTCCTTCCATTGACTTCATCTCATCTATTATGGAAACGAGACCTAGAGTCTTATGAGTACATTGAGGCTTGTAGTCATTAGTGGCAGGTTCTCTCGCCATCAACAGTTGGGAATACATCAATGTCTCTTGATCAATGGATTCTTCAAGTGTTCGACCCAGAATCATTTATTCACACTTGTAAGAATGTACTCAGTGCCATGATACCTACTTTCATCATTAGTAGGATGATGTGCATTTGTTAATGGTATACTTCAATGACCAGTAATCAAAATATGTCTCATTGTGTTCGACCTCAACTCCTTTAATCACATGATGTAGACTTCCACCTTTGGTAGATTGTGTAGAAGACTTGAAGACATTAGTATGTGGCCACACTTTCCTGAGTTGTTTCTTCCCTTTTGGACCAGTACGTATATGACTTCAGTGATCATGGGAGATCAGACTATACTCCATTGTATATAGATATCCTCAGATTAGTTTTGAAACTAATTCTACTGGGCCTTATTATTGACTATGATAGCCATTGGAATGTAACCACATTTTTATTTTCCTATTCATGGCCACGAACAATTGCTTGGTATATTTTCAGAAGGATCTACAATGTAATTCTATCATCACCCATGTATGAAAAGTCAGTGTAGAATGTAATGAGCAACTAGTCCTTCCAACTAGTTCCCCATCGCTCAACTTTTGTTTTTTTATAATGTATTTCGGCCATTGTAGATACTCCTTTGACCTCACACATTAGGGGGCATCTGTTATAGCAAGATTTTCCTCACCCTATGCAATCTTGCACTGAGGGCCTTTTTTCATTTCCCTATGGAGAATTTGCATCCCTTTTTGCAAATCCCAGAGCTAAAAGATATATTTTTTCCACATGTATGCGCCTTGCCTACTATACATCATGCGTATATGCAATTTGCACCACTATAGCCCATGTACATAGTGATTTGTGCCCAAAAATTAAAAATGGTGTCAGGTTTCCATGTCACGACAATAGATCTATGATACTTGGCCTTCCATATACTGGAAATGTTTTGAATCGACCCTTTAGTTCCACTTGAAGGCTATAAATGGGCCACTTCTGAGCTATGGAAAATAGGATAAATAATTAAAATTTGAGAGAAAAGTTAATCTGGAGAAATTATTTAATTCATATTGAGTCTACATCACTTTTTCCTTTAAGTATGAACATGGTTTTCAACCCCCAAGCTCTCCCCTTATTGATTGAGAACTTTGTTGTCTCTCTTCTATGAGCTTGCCTTTGGTGGAGGATTGAAGTGGTGGAGGCCCATCTAGAAGGAACTTAGTTTCATGGTTTCGAACTGCGTCGACAAAGAAGTCTGTAACATTTTCACTTATGTTCATCATATATTAATATAAATACTATTTTCCCATCCAATTGATATCTTACAAATATTTGAATTATTATTCCATAGGAGTATTTTTCGTGTTTATTAATGGATTATTCTATTGAATGTGTTAACATCATTTATTATCACCATATGCTTGCTTTGCTTGGTTGTTGAGGACTAGTTGCAGGTATATTGCTTTGGTTCAAGTGCTCAATGGTGGACTTCATCAAACGTCTGGATGAGGTAGGCCTTTTATATTGTCTTGCTAGCATATTCATTCATATAGAATACTTGAGAATATGGTTTATTTCTATAGTCATTTACGTCTGTTGTGGTTTAACCCTAGTCATAGAGATGTTTTCCTCATAACACTCCCCAGTGTCTTAAAAATGTATCATCCAGTGCATCAATATCAACAATTGAATCGGGTGGCAGACTTGTAAACCATTTCCTTTCTTTGCCATCTAAACTTTTTACAAAAAGTATCATTCAAACAGATGCATGTTGCACATTAAAATTATCTGCAAAATTGTAGAAATAATTTAAGTGCTCTTCAATAGTAACATCTCCCTCTCCATTTAATCTTGGAAAATACTTCATATAATCATTGTGTGGGAAATCATATAGGACTTGTGGTAGGTTTAATGGTGCATATATATATGCAACAATTGCATCCATTCTATTTACATCCATATTTACCACCTTTGGTGTTTGGGCTATAGGGGAGAGCATAACTGGTGATGTAGAAAGAGAGACAGTTCCTTGAGTGAAGCAACTCAACTGAGCTGATATAATTTCTTGATCTTCAGAAAATAAAGGTTTCTTTTTTGGACTAAAGTAGTATGATGGTTCTAGAAAAAAGAGGGTTTTCATAGGAACAATATTGTGTTTTATTTTCTTCATAAGAAAAATACTGAGGTGATGAGGATAGTGTATCTGGTTCACTTTTAATATCTTTAGTAAGATTTCTCAAAGATTCAACTACATATAAAGAATTTGTTTGTTCTTCTTCAATCAGCTCAACAAACAATTTACATTAACTTAAATTTAGTTTTAAAATAGTTGAAGGAAATGAAACAGTAGCAGTCTCAACAATAGGCTTTGTCTCACTCTCAGGGAATCACTCCTTAAATTGGTGTGAGTTTGACATTTTTAGAAGAATGTCCTTGAGTTTTAGTTGAAGACGATTTTCCTTTTGAGAGAGAGGACTATCCAAGAATAATTTTATGTTTTCTCAATAAATTTTCAAGGCCTGGCATTGCTACAATAGGCTTAGGATCTAGGTTTTTTCTGGTAACTTGTCTCTTTGTAGAGAATGAGGAAGTTGGAGGAATTTTATCTCCTTTTCCTTCTCATTTAGGATCCATAATTACCACAGAGGAGTCACCAAGAGAAAAATGCACAGTCTCATGTAAATGTCCAAAATCTTATTCACCATCAAGATTTGGATATGATCTTGTCATTCTCCCAGGGAAAAATACTTCATTTCTCTGCCCCCAGCAACAATGCCAAAAGATGTTAGTCCCTAAGGTTGCACTTGACTATGAGAGGGAAATCTAGGGCATCATCAAGTTATTGCAATGGTATTTTTAAAGGTTTTTTGAATAGGTTTTTTGAAATTTGTTTAAAGTTGGTTCAATGGCTCAAAATAAACACATAACTCAAAATAAAGTCATAAAATAACCCACTGATTTAGTAAATGGTAGTCACATTAATAGATCTGAAAATAAGGTAAATAAAGAAAGAAGTATGAGAGTATTCAATTTGTCAACCCCATATAGATTTCTTATTTCAAAATATCATTGAGAAACGAGAACATGTACTTGAAGGAAAATCTTGATAATAAACATGAACAATAAATTTTTCACTCTGTTACTTAATATCAAGAAATCAATGCATTGCAATAGAAAAAATGACTTCAAATAAGAAAAGAAATAGAATATGAAATGAAAGAAAATATGACCATCAACAAGCCTTTGGCATTTAGTATCAATGTGGAATATAAACAGTCTTACAATGGATTTTCAAAATAGGTCCCTGAGTGCCCAACTTTTCAACCATCATACAGTCTTTCTTGTGTCTATTTAAAGTACATAGAGTATTCCTGTAGATCCTATTTTCTAGTTTATAGTTTTGTAATAGGATCTAGTCAATGCCTATTTCCTAGGAAAATTAGCTCAAACGAGCACTTATAATTCCTATATAGTAGAAGGCTCAACATCCAATCCAAAAATATCTTTTATAAAATCTACAAAATCCCACAAAATTTAGAATCATATCTTACTGAGTTGTTCCATCCAAGATATCAAGTTTCATTTGATCCAAACATAAGAATCAAATTGTTCATATTTTACTCCTTGAGTAATAGCATCAAACATTCAAAATTGAAGGAAAAATATTCATGAGCCATCATGGTATAATGAATGCATTGGCCTTGGTGTCTCTCTTCTTAGGTTTGATTGTTAACACAACATTATTCCAATATAGCATGAAATTGGATTCTCTTACCTCCTTAAGAAATTATTTATGTTCTTTTCTTTTCCTTTTAAAATCTTGTATCATTTCTTGTTGTCCGACATTCCATTGCTCAACCACAGCTTTCTCTTTCTTTAATTTCTTTACCATACTCTGCATCTCCTTTACTCTATCTTTTTCCTTTCTGACTTTAACTTTAAACTATGGATATTCCTCTACAGGGGCAAGTAAATTCAGATCTATAGAATCTTGAGGATTTCTTAATTTGATCATATATTTTGAAGATAATCGAGAACTATGATTTTCATCTTCATTGCTATCAAAATCTATGGTTTCTAAAAGGTCTAGTCTCTGGTTTGGTTCTCCAAAAAAATCATCTTTGTCATCATAAAATACATATGTACCTTTAAACATAGATTCAAATATTGAAGTTGATCTTGTGGTTTCTCTTGTCATAGGTCTCCTAGAGTACTGAGCAACATGTTTTCCCTGTTCTTGTCTCTTCCTCAATTCTACAGATTATTTCTTAGTTCTATGTAAAGAAGGTGCATCTACCTGTTTTTTGATGCCTGTCTTGGAATCTTCTGAGTTATCTTCTATAATTATAAGATTCTCCTTTTTAATTGATGGATGAAACATTGCTTTTGAATTCAATATCAATTTATTGGCAGCTCTGGTGGAGTTTCTCCTAGGGAACTTAGGCATAGGTGTTTACGTTTTTCTGTTTTTTTTCCTTTTACGTTCTTCTTACTTGTAGATTGTTGTTTCTACTTGATTGGAGTATGAATTGGGATTATAGTGTAATATTCATTTTCATCAATTTCCCTCTTTATATCTAGATTAGGAAATATGTCAATATATTCATTTGATTTAGACTTCTTACCTCGACTAGTGGTATCTTTCTCATGATCTTCACCTACAGGAAAATATCCAATGGTTTATTGAGTTTGCAATTTCCTCTTGCTAGCCTAAGTTACCCTCATTGTAGGTGACTCTTCTTTAATTAAGAATTCAGTGGCTTGACAAATCTATTTCTGTTTGGTTGATTTCTTTCCTTCGACACTTTTGGATTTATCTGACTGTAAATACGTTTTTAAATACTGGATTAACCAATCCTAGGATCTCATAACTTCATTTAAAGAGAACACTACCAATGTTCTAATTAAAACCTGATGAAAGAGACTGCCTTTTGTTGTAGCAGGATGGGATTGTACCCTCTTAGATATTTGGGATAAAATTTTTAGCAGAAAGTAGGGTAAATTAAGAGGATAATCACCATTTCTATGAATCAAAAATCTGATATTATAGAGATAAAGCAAGGTGTTGATGGGAAAAATTGACCGCTCGTCAACTGGAGGAGTGAATCTGGTCTGGGGTTGTCTAAATAACCCAAGCCATTTGGATTAATCCACTCCGATGGGTTTAGCGGATCCATTATCCGATCTAAGTCCTACGGAAGTGAAAAGACAAAAACTAAAGAAACTAACTAAATGAAAAACAAACAACTGCTGAAAACTATATACAATCTAAAATGTATTTACAGTTTTACTAACTAACATAATAATAGTTCTACTTATTAAATATACATAAATATACAGTGTATCGATATATTTATATTTCTATTATATGTACAGTATTCACAAAATGCAATTTTTTATCGAAAACCTGCAAAAATCATATATGAATTGACAGTGAAGCTATTTTATTTTTATTTTTTATAACTTTTATAAACAGGAAATGAAATTGCAGTTATCTAGTTGAGAAATAAAAATAACAGTCGACACAATGTATTGGACTACAGGAAATTATTACATTAATTAAACTAACAAAATGAAACTAGTGAACTGACCTGAAATATTATCTCCTATTTGTCCTATGCATAGCATACACGTTTGTTGTTTGATGAGGCCAACCCGCATCAGACCTTTACCATTGCTTCTCGTAAATGCAAGGCAGTGACAATTGAATGCTAATGAAAGAACATGTAAAGGATGTAGCAAAAACAATTTTATAATTTAACAAATGATTACATTAAGATAAATCTCGCTGCAAAGATTTGTATATAACTGCTCATTTAATAAAGAAGATTAACATTCTGTTCATTAAATTGAAACAAGATAATTGTTGTACATAATATGAGAAACATAAAACATAGGAATCATATAAATCTAATCACATGAATCTGTAATAAACTATGATATCTAAAGTAGTCACAATTCAATTGCAAATCAAAATGAACAACACTTGAATGAAAATATGATATATCGAAGCTAAAGTTGTACCAACATCAACCTTCCATTCAAGTTTGTCAATCATAAACCCATAGTTTATGTTCCCAAGTAGTGATGGTCTTTGTTTACAAAATAATAAATTTATAAAGGCCACAGGATCAAAACATTCCTTGTGGAGATTATCAAAGTTGTTGCAAAAATTGTGGGAAATACAATATCCCAAATTCCCTTTTCTATCTAAAACTAACAGCCTAATCTAAAATCATGTAAAGAAATAGCATGTTCAGAGATGCCACCATCGATCTAATCTCCTTTGGAATTCGTATGTACCTGAAAACACAGAAGAATACATGATTTCAGATTGCATTTTAATTGTAAAACCAAAAAAAATAAATTTTGGTAACTAGCTACAGAATCTCACGATTTTGTAGCTAGTTATTATTATAAACAGAATTGTGTTTTATCAATTCAATCAAAACAGAAATAAATGCAATTCAAGCAAACAAATATTGTATGCTAATTCAAAACAAAACAAAATCATCCTAAAATTACTTTTAAAATACCATACCTTGGATTCAGGGATTTTCATCAAGCTATTTTTGAATTGACAATGGCAGTGGCCGCCTCCACATTTTTAAAGACAATAGAGCCTGTGGTCTTCTGTATTATATCATTATCTTGCAATCTGTCGTTTTCCTTAGTTAGGACATTCACTCAGTCCTCCAAGGACTTGATCCGAGATTGGAGCAAAGGGACGTCTATATAATATCGGTCGAGCCACGACTTACATTCGTTGCACTATGGTTGGACAGGCTGTGTATTCACAGTTGAGGAACTTATTGTTTGACCTATAGGTTCTCTGTCGAGTTTGATCCCAGGGAAGTTGGGGTCATCTCTAATACACGGTGGGAGGTTCATCACATAGTCATAGGGCTTAGTTCAGCAAAGTTTGTGTGAGTATGGATACTCTTTGGTTAGAAACCATTCGATTTCGGAATCAGAATCTTCACTTAACAAAACTGGTTTTTGGTCTGTGTTTTCTTTAGATTTGTTACGAGCACACCGTGAAACCTAGCGCATGGCCTTTTTACCCTTGTAGTTGATATCACTGTTACCTTTAACCTTTTTCCTTGTAGACTTTTTAACAGGCTTACCACCATCTTTTGGACATCAGTTAGGTAGGGTGTCGGGTTGGGTAGCGTTCGGGTAGGTCAAGGGTTCAATAGAGGGCAAGAGCGAATGAGGGCGAATTACAGGCCTGACAAGGGTTTTTGCAACAACGAATTTGTCAATTAGTCCTATTTCAAGACTGACAAAACCATTCCTTAACAAGAAAGCGTCCCAACACTCACCATTCAACTTCAACTGATGAACCATAATAATTTTAATTAAACAGTGGTGGAAGAGGCTGGAGTCATCTTTCTCCCTTTTGAAGCACTTAGTCATTTTATATAAACTCTAAAGGAGAAAATATGGCATGTTTAAGGGAAAATCGATGAAGCTCATGAGCAATCACAAGTGGTATAGGAAAACTAGACCGTATCTACCCTCACATGTAATGACCTATTTGATAATAGCCAACAAATCATGCCATCTAGGTTTCAGAGCTGTAATGGGCATACCTTTGTTGCAACTGTTAATCTTCCTTGAGGTAAACAATAGTGCCCAGGGTACTTCATCAACCTTTGAATTTTTAAACCACTTTTGTCCCATGGCTGGAAGACCAGTGGCTGAGCTAATGAAATCTCTGTTCAATTTGAGCTGGATGTCCCCAATTTTGGCTCTGCAACCATCAAACGTTAGCATGAATTATTGAGCAACTGCCAAGTTCACACCCTCTAACTTCTCAACAAAAACCTGCCAACCATTCCTCTCTAGGTCCTCTTAGGCATTATCAAATAACAACAAAGTTTGGACAGCGTTGGGTTCGATTCTCACTACAGGATCCATAGCTTGTAGCACAAAATCAACAGGGTATTTGATGATAGGTTTGACAGGGTAGACACAGAACCATTATCCTGAAGCTTCCCCAACACAACGCAACGGCAACCCGAAATGGAAGGGCAGAGCGTTAATGTAATGCGTGCGAGGATAGTGGTGTAAATCGAACCATGCAAGAATATCATGTCAGGTTGTACTTGGAAAGGCACCTTGGTGTAATGGAATATTCAAATCTTAACAGTGCATATCCAAAAGAATTTTAATCAATATGTCAAATGAACTATCACATAACCACGATTTGACCCAAAAATCAACGTGTCAATCAAACCATTGTGTCAAAGATTTTGTAAATCAACACCATATTAACAATAGTCATGATCCAGGTGGATATCGATGGCCACCCACCTTTTCCAAATGGCTCAAAACAGTTTTCTGGCCATTTTGGAAATTTACTATTTTTAGCAGGTTTTAACTTTCGGGGCCATTTTGAGGGTCCAAATGAAGGTTTTTCGAGATTGAGGTTCTCAATGATAGATAAAGGCATGATTGAACCCTGAAAATGAATCTCCTCAACAATACCTTTCCAACGAGCTATCACATGCCTAAAACGGAGATCGTATGCAAAAGTTACGACCCTGGGAAGTTGATGTACTCACTTACCCAAACGGGGCCCACATGACTTTTAGCGCTTCATTTCCTAGGGTTAGGTTTTTGGATGTCTAGGACTTTTGGCATTCCCGATTATTGTAAAAAGGCCTCTAGAGCCTCATTGTAACCATCTTCTTGTGAATGCAAGTAGCCGTCACATCTCTTCTCAGAGATAAGCTGCCACCATTCTAGCGAGTCTTTCACTCTGTATTTTTACAATCTCTTTACATTTATTTGATTAATAGAAATCATGTATTACTATATATCCGTGTTTATGGTTGCATCTCTGATACATTTCTGTTATATTATTGAATATCTGTAATATCTCTCTGCATTTCTTTATAATATCTTCGCTCTCATTTCGTGCCGAAAATAATCCGGATCAAGTCAAATGCATACATGTTTGGTGTTTCGATAAATATGTGACCAGTGGTATGTTTGAATTCAAGGAGTTATTACCATGTAAACAAGTAGGTTCATGATAAACCAAATGATCATTTTGATGTAATCAACATGAATTCCAACAGTGGGTTTTCACACTTGTAGTCGTGAAAATGAAAACGAAAAGAAGGTATGCAAAAGAGAAAGATAATGGTGTCATTTTAAAAAGTTGTGACGATTAATGAGGGTTCAAAAACCTTGTGTAGGCATCTTGTAAAGAAAAAGATAGAGATTAATATGGCTGCCAACAATGGAGACACACTGGTAGAAGCAGTTATCTCTACCAAACGAACACGTCTAGATTAGGATAATGAGAAAAAAATCCAACTCGAAAACAACCAGAAAACTATTTTAACATCATCATCAATCATAAAAAAATCCAGTTTCAGATTGCTTGTTATTTTTAAAAGATGAAAACTGATGACAATCTTAACAAAAGAGAGTCACGATATTAAGGTTAAAATCTCCAATACTGTTGACAGAGCTGCTAATGCCAGCAGGCGTCCATAGCCTCGACAGGGATGCCATTCAATCCACTCCAATATATGTATCCTGCTAGGAAGTTCCAGATCTGAACGAAGGACATTTAAGGTCAAAAGATTCCATATCTGAGAATTTTCATATAACTGACATTACTTCACTGCCAGCAAGCCTGTTCAGTACCCCGACGAAGTTATCTTGGTGTCATGCATGCATTTACCCACTGCCAGCAGACCTATTCAGTATCGCGGTGGGTTTACAAGCACTTCCCACAGCTCTTTAAATATTTATTTAGTTTTAAAGATATTTAATCGAGAGGGGTGATGCTGAAAATCCTGATATTTTGGACATATTTTAATAAATTACAGACCTTGAGAATTTTTTTTAACTATCCTTCATTAAGATCTAGATATGGTTTATTGATAAACCAAACTTCGAAGGCAGGGAGACATCTCTGAGTTGTTCTCTTAAGGAACAGGGACAGTGTAAGAAAAAATGGATGATCATGAAAAGCTTCAATTACATATTGAAATCAAGAAATGCTTTTCAAACAACAACCTTTCTTTAACATGGTTGCAAACTTCAGAAAAATATCATAATTGATGTTTTAACAATCTTCAATAGTTATTTCAGAGGAGAAAATTTTATGTTCTCTTTTTCTGAAATGGTTCATGATGCAGGTATATGTATTTCAAAAATAAAAACTGGTAAGCATAAGGGAAAAATCAAAACCAAAACAACAAAGAAAAATGAAAAGCAAACAAAGGAAAAAAAAATATTTACACAGTGTACACATGGTTGTTATCAAGTGAAATACCTTTTTAGAGCTTGGCCATTCATCGGATAGGTGTCTGACTGTCCCTCTAGACTCTGTAATCTGAAAGAGCTAGGACACAATTTCTCAGCAATAAAAAATGGTCCTAGCCATAAGTTCTGAAACTTTGTATGCTCTCCCTTTCCCTCATGTGGTTTGTCCCATTTTAGGACAAGGTCACCTACTTCAAAGTTCCTGTCAGAGACAGAGTTGGAATCAAGCCATCTTTTAACCACAGGTTGATGCTGATCCATCTTCCATTTTTCTTGAGCTCTCACCTCCTCTAATTTTAATAATGCATTGATTCGATTCTCCAAAGGGGGGAAGTCCTCTTCTTGTATTTTCTGTGATAGTTGTAGTGAGGGAAGAAGAATATGTGGTGAAAGAATTTCTTCTCTTCCATAGACGAGAAACAAGGGATAGTTACCCACAACAGTTTTCGGAGTTACTCTATCATCCCAGATTGCATTTAACAGTGCATTATGCTAATTTTTATGGTTTTCAGATACCATTCTCTTGATGATTTTAATCTGATTTTTATTAGTTGATTCTGCCAATCCATTGCCTTGAGGGTAATAGCTGGCAGATTATTTTAATTTAATTCCTTTTTCTAGAGTGAAATCACTCATCTCAAGAGACGAAAAATAGGAAGCGTTATCGAATACCAGACAGTCAGCGATACCAAAATGAGTAATAATATTTGAATTCAAAAAGGCGATTACCTAACTAGTATTTACATCTTTTAATGGGGCAGCTTCAGACCACCTAGTGAAGTAATCTGTGGTTGTTATGATAAACTTATGCTACTGTGAGGATGGTGGATTGATTGGGCCTATAATATCAAGACCCCACTGCTGAAAAGGGGAGTCTACTGAAACAAGTTGTAGAGGGAAGGCTGGTTTCTTTATCCATCCAGACGCTTTTTGACAAATAACACACTTGCGACACAAGGCATGAGAATCTTTAAAAATTGTAGGCCAGTAATAAAATGATCTTAATACTTTATGGGCAGTGGTATCTCCACCAAAATTCCCACCAGCTTCTCTTGCGTGCAATTCTAATAAGACCTTTTCTGTTTCATCTTTCTCAAGACAACACATTAGTACTCCATCAAAATTTTGACGAAATAGAATACCATTAATCAACTGAAAGGAGGTAGATTTGAATATTATTTCTCTTCTTTTAGTGGGATCTAGGTGACAGGCGGATGACTCATGTTCAAGACAGAATTTTATATCATCATACCAAGGGATAACAGGGTTTTGTGCATAGCAGATTAAATTTTGGTAGTGTTGTCCTGGGTTTGACATATTGTTTTCCTCCTGTTGTCCTGTCGCTAAGTCAGCAACTAACTTGCATAATAGTTGACCTCTCACTATTTGCGTTGGGGTGATTTCTATGTCATATTTTTGTAAGGAGGTGACCCAGTTCACCCTCTTTTCGCCTAGTTCTTTCTGTACTAATAGATTTCTGACGGCTGGGTAGGGGACGATAATTTTCATCCTAGATTTCAAAAGATAAGATCAGAAGTGATTTATTTCTTTAAAAATAGCATAGGCTTGTTGATCTACTACTGGGTAATTAATTTTCGTGCCTTTGAAGGCTGAGATCATAAAGGCAATTGGGACTTCATTGTTTTCAGCATTCTTTTGAGTTAGGACAGAAGCGTAGGAGCGGTCAGAAGAAAATGTGTAGAGAGTGAAGTCTTGCGAAAAGTCGGGGCTCATCAAAGAAGGAGCATCTATTATGGCCTTTTTTATTGAATTAAAATCTTGGTTTTCTAAGGGTCCCTAATGATATTGTATGTCCTTCTTTATTAAGTTTTGTAAAGGTCTCACCATTTCTGAAAAACTGGGGACGAATCTCCTGACAAAGTTTATTTGGCCTAAGAAAGACTGCATAGACTTTTTTGATGATGGAGGGGGGAGTTTCGAGATGACTTGAGTCATTTCGGGGTCGATAATCATCCCTTCGCTTGATACAATAAATCCTAATATCTTACCTTGTTCTATTGCGAAGATAGATTTTTTAGGATTCAAGGAAATGTCATACTTACGACATCGTTGTAGAACGGATATCAAATGAGCTAGATGATCAGCTTTGTTTTTCGAGAATACAGTAACGTCATCCAGGTAAACTACGACAGATTGATTGATTAAGCCTAAGAAAGCAATGTCCTTCATTCTCTGGAAAGTGGCACTAGCATTAATGAGTCCAAACAAAATTTTCCTATAAGTGTAGCTGCCCCATGGGATGTGGAAGGTAGTTTTAAGTTTCTCTGGAGGGGACATCAGGACTTGGTTATACCCTGAAAAACCATCCAATAAGGATAATATTTCAAAACCATATACCTGTTGAAAGATCTATTCCATGGGAGGGACAGGGCAGTTGTCTTTATCAGACGCTCGATTAAGATTTCTGAAATTGACGCATAGTCGAATTTCACCACTCTTCTTCTAGACAGGGACAAGATTAAAGACCCATTGTGTGTGCCTAACTGGGAAGATTATCTTAGCATTCATGAGTTTATTTAATTATTTTTTGACAGTCGGTTCGAGTTTTGGGTGCATTTTTCTTAACTTTTGTTGAAATGGTAAGGTTTGGGGTTTCATAGGAATGATGTGTTATATGATGTTAGGATCAAAGGTTTTTAGGTCATCGTACGTCCAAGAAAAAACATCTTTGAATTCCTTAAACAATTTAATAAACGTCACTTTCTCTTGTTCAGAACACCCCACCCCTAAATTAATGCACTGTGGATTGTCTTTAGTTCCCAAGTTTACCTTTTCATATGTTAAAGAGGAACTATTTGTTTTATAGTTTACTGATTTTTTGAATTTGTATTGAAGATCATAGAATTTTTCTAATCTAACTACAGATTTAGGGATAGAATTTACCATGTCTGATGAATATTCAGGAGATCTCGGATCTGGTATTACCATGAAGTCACGAAGATTCTCGTCATGAGTGCATTCGTCGATCACTGCGCCTTGGAAAGTTTCTTCCATATGCAAGAAACTAATAATTTGTTGATCGTCGTCGAAGACTCTCCAATTCGTGATGTTGTCGGGGATGGATGGCCTGAACAATAGTTTGACGGAGAATGCATTCGGGGACAAGCCTTCTGCAGGAAAGAGTTACAAAGCTACATTAGCTAGCAAGTCGACTTCCGAATTTTTCAATCTAGGAATGTAATTTATGTTAAAAGAAGAAAACTTATTCATCAAATTCCATACCTCTGATTGGTAGCTTTTAAGATGCAGAGATAAAAAGTGGATACATTTTTTTACCTGTCTAACCACAATTTCTGAATCGCTAAAGACAGTCAAATTTTGAACGTTCATATCTAATGCTTTCCTGAGGCCTTGCAATAAAGCCAATTATTTTTTTTTGTTGTTTCTACATTCGAACTCTAATCTGCATGCAAACAGGGATTTGTTACCTGCTGGATCAATAATCACGCAGCCCGCACTAGTTCCTTCCTTGGATTTTGACCCGTCAAAGTAAAGAGACCATATTTGATTTTTGTCGGGTGCATGAGACCATTGGGTAGAAACTGCTGGCTGCATATATGTCACAATTTCATATTGTTGCTCCAGGTTAGTGATAGCGAAAGTTTCGGCCATGAAATTGTCGAAAAAGGTATCCATCCCTTGTATTTTGGGTGAATCGGCAGAAGGTGTAAATGGTTCATTGGGATCATTTAAATCTGTCACCGTGAACTTTAGGTAACGTTCACAATTTACCTTGATTCTATTGGGATTTCCATTCTCGGGCAGCCACAAGTGAGACCAATCTGTCGCGAAATAGCCGTGTAACTGTTCTGACCAGTCTCTACTTAAAAACAAACCATAAAATTCTGGAATATCTACAACAATAATATCAATTACTTGATGAACTTTGGGGTTAGACAATAATCTTATAAGCACATTCTTTAATTCACCTATAACTTTAACACTAGTTTGATCAAGTTGGATAATCTTTAAAGTGGATGATTGAACTTCATCATTAATCTTCTAACACAGAGACCATGACATTACGTTGGATGACGCTCCTGAATCTACCATACAATTGTGCGCGTTCCTATTAAAGATTTCAAAAGTTAACAAAAATGAAGGGATGTTTCTGCAAGTACTAATGGTGGAAGCTTGTTTGTTTTTACCCGCATCCCCTAAAACTAATTTATTTAAATTTGTTACATTATTTACAGGAAGGTCTCTCTTCTCATGAGGATCAGAATTATTCTTAGCGGAGGCCTTCTGAGGAACTTTTGGGTTATTCTAAAAAACTTTGTTACTGCTTGGATTGTTGTTTTTGTTGTTCTCTGCGATATTCTGTAACATTTTTTGTAGCAGAAACGGGAATTTTAATAATTCATAAACATAAATCCCTTAACATTTTTAGATATTCAACTAAATCATAATCTAAGCTTGGGTTTGCATAATTTTTTTTAGTCTCAGTTGTTTTAGACTGTTTTGGGGGCAAAGTCATAGTGTTTTCAGAAGAAATCTTGTTTGTTGTCTTACTCCTAGTATTGTAGGGATGTACTGTCTCAAAATTTTCTTGAAAAATGCTATCCGAGAAGTGTCCAAAAATGTTCGGAGAAGATTCATATTCTTCAACTGTCTCTTGTTCAACTATTTCCTCATGGATCTCAGGAGGCATCAAGTTATCCTATGCTTCTAGAGTCATTTGAATAGCGAATTGCAGGCTTTCTAGATTTAAGCCTTTGGTATTTGAATTAGGTCGGTTGGTGGGAAAAGGATTCCTAAATGGGGGTTTGTAAGGCCCTTTGCTCGAAGAAGCTTCTTCGGCCATCCTTTTCAAATCTATAACTTGATTTGATAGTTTTTGAACAACTTTTTGTAAGTTTTCTAGATCTGAGCTTTCAAGTTGCGTTTTGTTTTGGGCAAGTCTAGGGAGGATTTTGATTTTCTTTTTGGAAGATGAACTAGTCTCTATTTCATTGCTAGTAGTGTCTTTTAAGATGAGGATGTCTTTCTCAATCTGACTAGACTCTTCAAAGGCCTCTAACAACGTGGCTTTCTTAGATCTCTTTACCCAAATGGCTATACTTTGATGTAAGGCTTTCGTATAGTAGGCTATAATAAGATTCTCAACAGACATCGAATCCATAGGGATTCGGTTCTTTAGTGTTAAGAATCTTTGGTTAAAGTCTTTGATTTTCACTTTGGGGTTCATTCTTAAACTAGAAAGCTCCATGAATAGAACTTCTGGGGACTTCTTGTCTCCAAACTTCTCAAGAAAACAGGATTCAAACTTCTCCCATGACACGATGGTATGGGGTTGTTGGGCAAAGTACCAGGTAGAGGCATTACCCTCGAAAGTATAGGGGAACAATCTATATACTATGTCTTCGTGCTTGACATTATGGAGTCTAATGGCTAACATAAAATTTTTGATGTGATCTTCGACGATCTGTTTAGAGTCTGGGTCAAATTTAGAGAGCCACTTCTCTGTATGTTTGGGTAAGGGATGCTGAGGCCCGGGTATGGACATTGCATCTTGGTCGATCCAGGGTCTGGCAGGATTGTTCTGGTTGGCCATCGGTGTGGGTGGTGTCGAATTTTTGGATGAGGAAGTGCCTTCGTCATAGGATTCTTCTGCCGAAGAAGAAGGGGATGAAGGAGGTGGTGAGGGTGGTATTCCAGATCCTCCTGCTGCAGGAGTGAGGATTGGATCTGTAGGGTTTAAAGTGAGTTTAGTGCCTCCAATTTGTTCTCTAATATCAAAGAAATCTAATGGTTGGTCCAAAGGTTGGTTTGGTTGTCTTAAATGGGCAAAGGAACTATGTGTTCTTATGAGATATTGGCAGACAATATCTTGTACGTCACCACCTGTAGGATTTGGAGTTACTGGTTCAACTATGATCCGTAGATTGTCATTTGATGTGGTTGTTGTTTGCAGGATAATGTTGTCTCTTGAATGACTTCTTGTCACTATAGGTGAGCGGGTAGGTGGTGGAGGAGTCTTACGACCGCCTCGTGCCATTAATAATTTCTAGGCCCTCCTTCTAGCGCCATTTGTTGATGGGGGAAATTGACCGCTTGTCAACTGGAGGAGTGAATCCGGTCTGGGTTTGTCTAAATAACCCAAGATGTTTGGATTAATCCACTCTGATGGGTTTAGCGGCTCCGTTAGCCGATCTAAGTCCTACGGAAGTGAAAAGACAAAAACTAAAGAAACTAACTAAATGAAAAACAAACAGTTGTTGAAAACTATATACAATCTAAAATGTATTTACAGTTTTACTAACTAACAGAATAATAGTTCTACTTATTAAATATACAGTGTATCAATATATTTATATTTCTATTATATATACAGTATTCAAAAAATGCAAATTTTTATTGAAAACCTACAAAAATCATATATGAATTGACAGTGAAGCTATTTTTTTTTTTTTATATAACTTTTATAAATAGGAAATGAAATGGCAGCTATCTAGTTGAGAAATAAAAATAACAGTCAACACAATGTATTGGAATACAAGAAATTATTACATTAATTAAACTAACAAAATGAAACTAGTGAACTGACCTGAAATATTATCTCCTATTTGTCCTGTGCATAGCATACACGTTTGTTGTTTGATGAGGCCAACCCGCATCAAATGTTTACCAGTGCTTCTTGTAAACACAAGGCAGTCACAATTGAATGCTAATGATAGAACATATAAAGGATGTAGCAACAACAATTTTATAATTTAACAAATGATTACATTAAGATAAATCTCGCTGCAAAGCTTTGTATATAACTGCTCATTTAATAAAGAATATTAACCTTTTGTTCATTAAATTGAAACAAGATAATTGTTGTACATAATATGAGAAACATAAAACATAGGCATCATAATAATATAATCACATCATTCTGTAATAAACTGTGATATCTAAAGTAGTCACAATTCAATTGTAAATCAAAATGAGCAACACTTGAACGAAAATATGAAATATCGAAGCTAAAGTTGTACCAACATCAACCTTCCATTCAAGTTTGTCAATCATAAACCCATAGTTTCTGTTCCCAAGTAGCGATGGTCTTTGTTTACAAAACAATACATTTATAAAGGCCACATGATCAAAACATTCCTTGTGGAGATTATCAAAGTTGTTGCAAAAATTGTGGGAAATACAATCTCCCAAATTCCCTTTTCTATCTAAAACTAATAGCCTAATCTAAAACCATGTAAAGAAATAGCATGTTCAGAGATTCCACCATCGATCCAATCTCCTTTGGAATTCATATGTGCCTGAAAACGCACAAGAATGCATGATTTCATATTGCATTTTAATTGTAAAACCAAAAAATTTGAATTTTGGTAACTAGCTACAGAATCTCACGATTTTGTAGCTAGTTATTATTATAAACAAAATCGTGTTTTATCAATTCAATCAGAACAAAAATAAATGCAATTCAAGCAAACAAATCTTGTATTCTAATTCAAAACAAAACAAAATCATCCTAAAATTACTTTTAAAATACCATACCTCGGATTCAGGGATTTTCATCAAGCTATTTTTGAATTGACAATGGAAGTGGCCGCCTCCACATTTTTAAAGACAACAGAGCCTATGGTCTTCTGTCTTTTATCATTAGCTTGCAATATATCATTTTCCTTAGTTAGCACATTCACTCAGTCCTCCAAGGACTTGATCCGAGATTGGAGCAAAGGGACGTCTGTATAATATCGTTCGAGCCACGACTTACATTCCTTGCACTGTGGTTGAACAGGCTGTGTATTCACAGGTGAGGAACTTATTGTTTGACCTATAGGTTCTCTGTCGAGTTTGATCCCAAGGAAGTTGGGGTCATCTCTAACACACGATGGGAGGTTCCTCACATAGTCATAGGGCTTAGTTGAGCAAAGTCCGTGTGAGTATGGATACTCTTCGGTTAGAAGTCATTCGATTTCGGAATTGGAATCTTCACTTAATAGAATCAGTTTTTGGTCTATGTTTTCTTTAGGTTTGTTACGAGCACACTGTGAAACCAAGAACACGACCTTTTTACCCTTGTAGTTGATATCACTGTTACCTTTACCCTTTTTCTTTGCAGACTTTTTAACAGGCTTACCACCATATTTTGGACATGAGTCAAGCAGGTTGTCGGGTTGGGTATCCTTCGGGTAGGTCGAGGGTTCAATAGAGGGCAAGAGTGAATGAGGGGGAATGACAGGCCTGAAAAGGGTTTCTACAACAACAGATTTGTCAATTAGTCCTATTTCAGGATTGGCAAAACCATTCCTTAACAAGAAAGCGTCCCAACACTCACCATTCAACTTCAACTGATGAACCATAATAATTTTAATTAAACAGTGGTGGAAGAGGTTGTAGTCTGCTTTCTCCCTTTTGAAGAACTTAGCCATTTTATATAAACTCCGAAGGAGAAAATATGGCATGTTTAAGGGAAAATTGATGAAGCTCATGAGCAACCGCAAGTGGTATAGGAAAACTAGATCATATCTACCCTCACATGTAACGAACTGTTTGATAATAGCCAACAAATTGTGCCATCTAGGTTTCAGAGCTATAATGGGCATACCTTTGTCGCAATTGTTAATCTTCCTTGAGGTAAACAATAGTGACCAGATTACTTCGTCAACCTTTTAATTTTTAAACAACTTTTGTCCCATGGCTGGCAGACCAGTGGCTGAGCTAATGAAATCTTCGTTCAATTCGAGTTGGATGTCCCCATTTTTGGCTCTGCAACCATCAAATGTTAGCGCGAATTGTTGAGCAACTGCCAGATTGAGACCCTTGAACTTCTCAACAAAAACCCGCCAACCATTCCTCTCTAAGTCCTCTCGGGCATTATCAAATAACAACAAAGTTTGGACACTGTTGGGTTCGATTCTCACTATAGGAGCCATAGCTAGTAGAAAAAAATCAACAGTGTATTCGGCGATAGGGTTTGATAGGGTAGACATAGAACCATTATCTCGAAGCTTCCCCAACACAACGCAAAGGCAACTCGAAATGCAAGGGCAGAGCATTAATGCTATGCGTGCGAGGATAGTGGTGTAAATCGAACCATGCAAGAATATCATGTTAGGTTGTACTTGGAATGATGCCTTGGTGTAATGGCACATTCAAATCATAACAGTGCATATCCAAAATAATTTTAATCAATATTTCAAATGAACTATCACATAACAATGATTTGACCCAAAAATCAATGTGTCAATCAAACCATTGTGTCAAAGATTTTGTAAATTGACACCATATTAACAATAGTCAAATGCATACATGTTTGGTGTTTCGATAGATATTTTACCAGTGGTATGTTTGAAGTCAAGGATTTATTACAATGTAAACAAGTAGGTTCATGATAAACCAAATGATCATTTTGATGTAATCAACATGAATTCCAACAGTGGGTTTTCACGCTTGCAGTCGTGAAAATGAAAACGAAAATAAGATACTCAAAAGCGAAAGATAATGGTGTTGTTTTAAAAAGTTGTGATGATTAATGAGGGTTCAAAAACCTTGTGTAGGAAGCTTGTAAAGAAAAATATAGAGATTAATATGGCTGCCAACACAAGGAAATATTTCCTTCACATGTAATGTACCTCTGGATTATTAGCAAAGAAGTCTTCCATTCTTTTCTTACCTAGCTCTGTGGTATTCCCTTTTTCTAGTTAGGATTTTGTTTCTCTGGAATTAGAAATTGATTTACAAATTCCATGACCACATTCTCCTTCTTCCACCATCTTTCCTCATACAATGGCAATCTACAGGATTTAGCAATAGAATGTTTAGTCAGATGCATCAAAAGTTTCCCAACTACAACTTTGAAGACATCAAAATTCTGTGCAAACACCATCGATATATGTTCGTCATTCCCCTGGAAGGTTGAGAAAAAGTTGAACCAACCAACATCCTTTAATTTATGTGCCCTCTAATGTTATGCTTTGAGCAATTATGTGCATTCGGGCTCTAGTCTGGTTATCTGGCCACTCTTTTTGGGTTCCATACCGTTGATATGATCCTGTAAACAAATCTGAGAAGATCAACGGTTTGAATTTTAATTTCATGTGGGTTTTTAAGAACCAAAAATTACTTCTTTCTTCGATCCCTTCAAAAAATAACCGATGCACTAAAATAGAAAGGTGATGATTCCATTTATGACAATAAAACGTGTTGATTTGATGTAGGTATGACAAGTACATCTCAATCCTTCGTATGTAGATTCTATCATTGAAATAACAACCCAAAAATAATTCATGAAGAGGCATGCAGATCCTCTAATCATGATTTGAAAAATTATAAGATGATCTAGGTAGGGTGGCACATGTAAAACTATGATTATTATTAGTGTTGCAAGAATAACGTTATTCTTGTAGCACATTTTCTAAATTGGAAAAAAAATTGAAAATTCAAATAATGAATCAACAAGTGATGTGAAATTTTTTATCAAATAAAATCCTAGACTTTAAAAAACTTCAAAAAACATTTTAAAAGTGCCATAAATTGAAAAATGACATTTTAAGCCAATAGGTAAAAACATAGTTTTGACAGAAAAGAATAAAAAGGAGGGGACAAGAACTAGGGACACTCACTTAATAAAAAACAAAGTTAGAGACTAACACTTTCTCTTCCATCTTTTTTGAAAGATTAGTTTAAGGGTTGTTGCGAAGATAGGGGTATATCATCTTTCGTGGACCTCATTAATAGGTTTATTGAGTTTGTCAAACCATAATGCCAAACATATGAAGATTCCCTTCAAAATATCACAATAGAATTAGAGGACGAAGGATTCACCACTGATATTGTGGAATATCTCAGGGATGTGTGCCACACTAAAGAACACTTCGATATAAAATGAGATATTTTTGAAGAAAGTTGTCAACCCCTTGAAGAAGAGGAAGATTTTTCCCATGATTCAATAGAATCAAATAAAGACTTAACTAAAGAAGTGAGTTACAAGGATGAAGCATTAGTATCTTCTCCTTCATCCAATGAAGCTCTCGAAGATCCTATCTCTCCTATACAAGACAAAGAGAATGAGGCGAGTTATTTTTCTTTCCAGGTTTTTGATGACACTTTGTTATATGATTATGAAGGTGAAGTAGTAAAGGAACCCTTGGAAGAGCTAGGTCCTTCATTTTCTGATGAAGGTGAAAATATGATTAAAGATACGAGTCTTGGGGATGATGTATTGGACCCTCTTCCATTTGATGAAGTCATCCAAGCCATTAATTCTCCTACACAACAAGAAGTGATCAGGGTAATTTATTTCCCTTTCCAATATTTTGATGATGCTTTATTTTATGATTTGGAAAGTGAAGAATTATTAGAGGAGCCCTTGCATGCATTAAATCCTTCTTGTGATGACAAAGGTAGTGACATGGTTGATAATATTGATGAATTCATACATGTTGGAAGAAGTAATTGGGATGTGATTGGTTCTGATAAGGATCCCATTTATGATATGGAAGGATATCTTCAAATGTTTCCTTTACAACAATAATATGATGTTCCTAATAATTTTGATGTTTGGCAACAAGATGATGATATAATTACATAATTTTTCCAAGAACCTAAGGATGACCCAGTGCAATGTTCTCCTGATGATTTTTGGTCATACCTTGAGGATTTTGATGAGTATTTCTTTGAGCACTTGGATTTATTCTATGAAGAATATTATCAACCATCGTTGTGCTCAAATTTTGACAAATATGAGTATGTTTCTTTCCTCAAGCATGATACTTGTGACAAGGTTGTCCATCTCCCTTCGACTATTTTACCTCGATATGTCACTAAGGGTGTAGCTGGGAAAAATGTCCCTTGTCTCGATTTTTATTTTGGACAAAGCCTTCTTTTAGAATCCAAGGGTAGGTTGAATACCTTAAGAGGAATTTTATTATCTCAGTCTTTCAAAATTCCCTTAAGAAATTGTCAGTCATCCTCTAGGTTCTTACTAGTCCTTTCCCATACCTTTGGATGTGATGACGTCCAAGGTATCTAACCTTCAGACTCTTTGAGTCAGTCTTTTGAGCATTTGATTTTTCATGATCCTTTTCTGAGATGGATTGAGAACTTTCCTAGAAGTGTGACTTGGCATGATTTTTTCCCTCCCTCCCACCTCCATGAGATAGAATTTACAATTTCTGATGATGTGATACATGTTCTAAATCATGTTATGTTTGTTCTTGACTTATCATTGTTTTGGTTTATGATGAATCACAGAGGCATATATTATGAGATATTTATAGGATGGTTTCATTGTTTATTTGACTACACCTAGAATTCAACCAACAGGTAAGTAGTTTATGTAGGAATTTGCATCCATTGTATATACCATGTGCATATCATGTTAGTATAGTTGTAGTTTCACTTTCATATTGTTTTTCTCCATTATGTATATATGCATGCTTATGATGGTATTTATTTTATTATATCATATATGAGAAAGAGGTGATATCACCACCCTAAGTATTACTAATGCATTTTGTTGAGATCTAGTAGGAACAGGTCATACCAGAGACGTTGAGGTTCTCATGTGCTCTATGGTGAGAACATGTCACCGAGTTGGATCCAGATGCTATCCCATACCCTATGGATAACTAAGGATTTCATGTCTCGAGGCATACAAGTCCTAGACATGAAGTGACGAGAGCCAGATGACTTGAACATGGATCTGTAGGGCCCCTCTTTCTTATTCAGTTCCTCCATCCTATCAACAACAACAAAATACATCCCATCGGCATGGTCCTTCAACAACAATGAGTCTTGATACATGAGGTAATGAGTCTAGGTATCATGGTATGTGTCACTTTGATTCTCAAAACATTTTAATATGTACATTTAATTCTCCTTTGCTTCATGACATGTGCTTGGACTTATTCCTTTTGACTTGTCCATACTTGGCGGGGATGACAGCAAGTTGGTTCCCTTAGGAGTGAGTTTCCACTGGGTGGGTTCATGAAAGGCCATCATCCATCCCCACCATACTTATAACTTTTCATCATCTTCCCTCTCATCCATCACCTGCATTGGTTCAGGCATTGGGTTTTCCAAGCTAGCAAAGGGTTGTACCTTGCTTTATGGGAAGAAGGGGATAAAGGCACAGAGAGTAAAAGTAGTTGAAAAAAGATAAAATCCAAAATAAAAAAACCTTCATATGCTTCTACCAAGGATCCTAGAGAAAGCAATAAAAGGTTTCTCAACAATAAAAGGAGGGACCCATAAAATAAATTAATTGGACCTAGTTGGAGGATAGGGGGTCTCAACACGAGCCAACCTATTAGGTTCATGGGCATGTAGCGGTATGACACTACCATTCTTATGGTCACCATGCCAGGGTAGTGGCTCTTGGTGGCATAGCCAAGAGAAAGGGGGTCTCATCATGAGCCAACCTTCCCATATTTTTGAAATTCTTGTGGGTAACAATGTCACCAATGGTCACCACACTAGAGAAGTGTCCCTCAACTATTCTCTTGAAAGAAAAATAAATAAGATAAAAAGGTAAAAAGGCATTGAATTGGCTTGAAAAACTTTGCATCCATGACAAGGTGAAACTCACCCTCTTCAAAGGCACCCACATGTAAGCCATACATTTCCCTGTCATCACTGCACCCATAGCCCAAAAATCCCCATACTATCTCATGCACTTACATGAATTAGAATGGTATCCACCTGGAAACATCCCACATATAAAGAGAATTATGCCAATAGTACATCCTAAAACCCCCTCCAAACAGAGCTTGTAGAATAGCATAATGTCTTTGAGCACTTGTCTGGGAAAGGGGGGCTTTATGCACATGTTTGGGTAGCTTGATTATTAGATTTCATTGGAATTGCTATGATCCCTGTGACTTATGAGCCCATGGAGTGCGTACTTGTTTTTTCTATAGGATCATGTCTGATAGATAGGTACACATGGGGAGAATATTATCTCAGACCTCCATATAGATGAAATCCCACAAGATGAATGTTGAGACCCCAACCAGGGGAAGACATATACCAGAGGCTTGAACCGAAGAGTGAGGAGGACGTTCCACCAAAGAAGGCCTGGTAGGCCTGGAACGAGGAGGATATTTCCCTCCCACCATGATGTTGGCCCATGAAGGCCCTTGACGTTATCATTGAGAGCCTTGGCATCACCTATTTTAGGCACCCAACTTGAGGACGACAATGGTTGACATGTGTGGCAGTTCTAGAGGCTGTTTTAGCCCCCAACGTTTCACTTGGAGGGATAACGTTCCAACAAGGAGGATACTGTCACCTTATGAGGGGTATGACGTCACCGTAAAAATATTAAATTAGGGTTTTATTTGACAAATTTGTGTAAAATTGGATTTTCTCATGTAAACTGGCCATGTCAACCTTTTTGACATAATTTTGTAATTAAAGGTCATTTTGATAGTAGAAATAAGAGATTTTTCCCTTTTATTTTATCATCATTCTTTCACTCACACAAGTGAGGTATGAAATTTGTGTCCTTTAAGGCTCTTTGGATGAAGTTAAGTGGCGCACAACTCTTGGAGAAGGCTAATTTTGGTGTTTTTTCGTCATTTTCTTGGTGGAAAGGCTTCAACTAGGCTATATGCTAGATTATTCTTGGTGTATGTAAGTGAATTTCTGCAATTCTTCAATACTTTGAAATGGTATAGTATATTTACTTTTCATTTTGCTAAGATTATGAAATTTCTATCTTAAAACCCTAGGAGATCAAGCACATGTTATTTTCCTTGTCTTAATATCTTTTCACCTACTAGAATTTGCTAGAAAACCTATCTTTTGAAGCATATTCTAGAGCCCTACCGTTGTATCACTCTAGCATCATTTTCTTCATCAAGCCTCTATTTACTTCAATCTTGAGCTAAAGAAGAAGGAAAACCTCTAGGGCCTAGGGTTACCTACTTCCTAGTAGCCATTTTCCTTTTATGGTTTGTTGATTGAGGCCTTGGGTTACCAACACCTCAACCATCATCCCTCTTGTCCTTATTTCACACATTATCATTTGATTCCTTCAATATTGTTGCTGCAAAAATGTGACTCCATTAGCCCTAAATACATTAATCTAGACCTTATATTTGATTGATTGATGAGAACAACCCTTAAATCTTTTACCTCAAGCTACTTACTAACCTTTCCTAACCATAGATTAGACTAATCCACTAACATTATTGTTTTTGTTACAAAAGTAAGCTACAACCAATTATTACAACAGTAAAATCTCTTAAAATAAATTACAAAAGTTGATTTTTACATTGCCTAATTAGCTTCTGACAAGTGCTAGTATATTGTTATTTCTAGATTATCATTTTTGGTCATTTTGAAGATTATTTCAGGCATTGATTGTGAAGCCATCATTATATATACATTGTTGTTATAGAATTTATGTTTTCTTCACCTTTATCAAATTATTTCTTTCATCGACAAGTCCAAGGTTTTATGAATATGTAACATCAAATTGTACTTGCAAAAGATAGTGTTTTCTTGTTGCTTTGTTCTGGGAAGGTACACTTAAGCATATCATTGCTTCATTTGTTAAAAAATTAGGACTTTTTGATTGGTGTGAATTGTGAGAGGGGATAAATTTTCTTCATATCTAAACCTTTTCCTTCTCAAACCCCCAAGTCACCAAGGATATCTCCCCTGGGCTTCAACCCTAAACAGAAAGAGGTGTCTTATTAAGGTGACAGTGATAGGACAACCTCCTCTTACGCCAATTTTCCCTCCTTAGGCATTTCCCTTTTGGACAAGTACAAATTGCATGATAACAGTCAATATCCCCTCCTCCATCAAGAATGCTCTAATCCATAGGGGAATTTTCATCAACAGTCTCCTGCGTGCACCTTTCTTGAAAAAAAATTCCGCCCATGAAAACGATTGGTGATTCTTAGCTGTGAATTCAATGATATACCTTTCCAAAGTTGTGTTAACCCTGGAATAGACTTCTCACGTAATTTGGTTATTTAATTGATGAAGTGTTTCGATCTTCTTTGTGTCCCACGTATAAGCCTTCTTGATGCGTTCTTTGAATTTTGGAGCTTCTTGTAGATAATATATTCAATGGAACAACTCTTTCAAGAATTTTACCTAGAATATCTCATACTGGTCACTCGATCTTTCTAAATAAAAGACAAAATCTCTTGTATCTCTCACGGTTTTATCTCACAACTCCGCTTCCTTCCATATAAAGGCATCAAACTTTCTTTCCCATCATTTTCGAATATTGGATCTATAGACCCATGTAAGTATTCTCCTTATAGATTCCTTTTTAAAGCACAGGTCCTGACAATAGAACTATTTTGTTTGCACAAAAGTGATCAGACCAGGGTCCTCTTCAATTTACCAACAAAAGGTATTGATGTAGTCTAGTGCACTGGAATTTTCATCTTCCCAGGGAGGGAATATGTCTCTCACGAAGCACAACCAAGATGAGTAGGAGAGGTAAGGTTAAGGAGAATACTCAGACATATCTCCAAAGTATCAAGATTCATATTATTCTTGCACAAGATAACTTAAACCTATTGCAGCCCTGAACATTTCCTAATTGCGAATAGGGAAACCGAGTTGTGTCGACATTCACATGAAAGCTATAATCATTTAATCATATTAGACATAAAATATAATATAGCATAACATTAAATAGAATCATAAGACTAAGTACACAAGATATTTTCAAAATAATTGGGTCTCCCACTATATTATCATATAACAGGTTTCTTCCTATAATACAAGATCAACTTGACTGTCGTATACAATTGGTCATGCCAAAGATAATCAACAAGTGCTTCTAAAATAGTGTGAGAAAAGGTTATCTCAGTCTATTTCTCTTTTCAACACTAGAATACTACCTGAATCTATTACATTACCAGTCTGGTTCCTAACCTAGATCTTAGGACTTAGCTAGGCTAACAACAACAGTAGATCAAACTAGACTCAGACTTGGACTCAATATTTCCCAACCTATATAAACTTAACCATACTCAGAAACCATTGACCTTGTTACAATCATATTGATCCCATATATATAACCTAATCCAGGTTTTCTAGTTGCGAGCCCGAGAATTCTCTCTTCTTCTTGATTTAGTTGCAACCTCTTTCTCCAAAACTGGTGTTGCATCGTCCTTCCAATTGTTTTCTATTCTAACTATTTATTGTTGTGCATTCCATGTTATTTTCTTTTTGTTCCTTCCTTTGGTTGGTCATTCGGATCTGAAACAACTTGCGTAACTTCTATTCATCAAAAAAAATCTCTAAAGAAACTTATGGAACTTTTGTTCATCAAAAAGAAGGGCCCAACAAACTGAATAGTTCATGCAGTATTGTGTGCTTACATGACTATAGGTAAGAAGCTAGCAGGGAAGACACCATTCAAGTTGTTCTATGGACAAGAAGCAGTAATTCCTATGGAGTTTATTCTACCGATCCTATGCATTGCAACAATCACTGAGCTATTAGACACCGGTGTAATAGAGGAGAGATTGGCACAATTAGTATAGCTTGAGGAAGATTAGTTTGTCACAGGTTTCCATCAATAGGTTCAGAAAGAAAGGGAGAAGGCTTGGCATGATCATCACAATAAATAGAAAAGGATTCAAGTAGGATATCTAGTATTACTCTATGAAAACAAGTTTATGCATCATCTAGAAAAGTTTAGAATGCACTGGTTAGGACCCTATGTGATTCAACAGGTAATAGAGACAGGTGTTGCATGGTTGGAAACCTTGAATGGAAAATTATTTGAAGTAATGGTGAATGGAAGTCCACTAAAACTCTATAGATATGGTCGATAGTGTGTGCAGTTATTTAGGTTGCACCAAAAAACATGTATTATAGTAGTTGTACCATAGTAGTAAGAAAAACAAGGAAAAACAAATCAAAAGTAGAAAAGGGAAGAAAATCAAATAAAAAGTAGATATAGTAGAAAGAAAAATAGTGTTTCAGTACCAAGGCATAAGAACTTGTGCAAAAGGAATGTTCATCACACATTAGAATAGAACTTCATCAATTCATGAAAAAATACATGGACGAGATAGACTGTGAAGTACAAATATAAAACAATAAATAACAAGTGTGCATTTTGGTGATGACAAGACCGTTAAAAGAATTAAATCACAGAAACAATAGTTATGAAGCAGGAGTGACAGGTCATAAAAGCATCATATAAGTCTTAAATGGTAAAATATTCCATAAATCACGACAAATCTATAGTAAAAGGGAAGAATCACATGACCGATTTGGTAATAAAGGATCATTTAGTTAACAACTCATCGACCACGATGGAGGATTGGAAAAATCAATTAAGGTAGGATGAGATAGGTACATTTGTCAAGAAGACACAAAAACAACAGAAAGTCATGAAGGGTAAGTCATTGTTGCATGTGGGTAGGATTGAACAAAGAGAACTAGAGTGAAATTTAAAACATATCTTAGCTACCAGAGTCGACACACAATGACCCATGAAGAGACGCAGATCTAGTCCAGTAACCTGTCATAAGAAAAAAATGACACCATCGAGAGTTGGAGGATTGTCTTCAATAGCGAGAAAAAAACCATCACCAAAGGTCGAGGAGGTAGCTGGAGCTTCAACTTTGATGCCACCAAAAATATTTCATAGAGACTACCTATTATCATGGATGGAAAATGCATCACCTATCAATGTACCAGCCAATGGTAAGTAACCATTGCCGATAGCACCAATTCTGGATGGTGTAAGTAGGGACGGAGATATGCTTGTGAATATTTCCAACCTTAAGTTTATGGACCATGATATCACGGATGAAAAAAAATTCTTTGAGTTGGTCAGAAGAAATATTTTCACAGAAGGAGGATCCGAGAAATAGGATAAATATATCTCGAGCCATAGGCATGGGTGTCAAAGTTGTAGAAGGAAATAATATTGAACCTATTTGAAATTCCACATTTCAGGAAGAGTAACAAAATTAATTCATGCGTGAAGGTATTATTAAGATATTTTCATGGGGGGACACTCTGGTTCGACCCCCTAGTATCAATCAATATTGTGTTGATTGTGCGAATAGTAGGAAGTCCAAAGGTCGGTGAGGACGCGACCATTTTGTTTAAGAAAGTAGGAGAGTGATCCCTCTCAGAGTTAGTGAAAGAGATATTTGAGACATTTAGAGGAAAGAGGGGTCCAGGTGTTAGGAGCATCAATGATAAAAATTTGAGGTTTGCGACATAGGTATTGGCCTAGAAGATGTTGTGAAAATGTTGTAAACATGAAGTATCGATTGCAATCATTGCAACCACATAGACATGTATGGAAGTAGTTTATATGAACTGAGATACATTTTTAGTCAATGACCACTTTTTACAGGATTGCACGGAGGCCTAGGAGAAGGGAAATGAGTTTCATTACACATAGTTTCTCATCTTAATTTCATGGTTAGGTGGAAATAAACCACGTATCACCAATGCATGTGCACTTCAGGTAGCAACAATCTAGTTGTGAGGTATTCCAATTTATGGAACTCAACAATTAAGAGAAGACAAAATGACAATAACACCACATTTTTTGTACTTGAAAAATATCACATATATACTTGGGAACACACCCCGAAAATTGGTTGAAACGGTAGAAGAATATAAATATATTGTGATTTTCAGAGATGACATGCACCATATGTATTTGTAGGCTAGGAAGGATCTGGCGTGGAAATAGTTTCCAAATAATTACAGGTTGATAATAGAAGACATGAATTTGATAGTCAATGGATAGCAGGAATATTGGAAGAGCCCAACATAAAAGGAAGGGCCATCAGGAGAGGAGGAATACCAAGAAAAAAGTGATGAGGAGTAGGGTGACAAGAAAGGAAATGATCAAACTAGTGGCACATGTGATATGCATGGCCCATCAAAAGGCCCTGAGACAAGAATAAAAATGAAGGACAAAGGGGAAGACCAAGCAAGAAGGTCATGCCAGAAATTCAAGGTGTAGAGGAAAACCCCATTCTATATATTAACTAATGATTATATGGATAGAATTGGTTATCAGATATGGGATACCACAGAATAAATGTGGGAGGAAGCAATAAGGAGTCAATAATAGCAACATAAGAAAGTGTAGGATCAGCTAGGAGTACTTCAATACATGATGGAAACAAAAAATATTATGACAATGCACATGTCCAAGGAAGGACTATCCATGGGGCGAAGGAGAGAAGAAGAAAGAACGCAACCTGCCTTGACACAACTAACATTAGGGCATAAAACCTTACATATTGATACAAATACGTTGTATTTTCCAATGGGTGAGTTACATAAGAAAGTAAATGCACTGGGCCATATCAATATAGTTGTATCAAGGATGTCCATAAAAAGGTTACAGGACTTGCAAGAAGGATTGGTGCAATAAATGAGGAACATAGGAGATGAAGAACATAGAGAGATGGAAAGAATAAGGTATTAAAGAGACCAATTACGAGATAAGTATGACACATCACTTCAACAAAAGAGGGAAGTTGAAAGAAGAGTAAAATAAGTTCTGAAGACTAAAGATGAGATTGAGGAGAGGGACAAGAAAGAATTAAAGTAAAAGGATTAGGCTGAAGGGATAGCGTAGAGAAACCAAGCAGTGATCCAAAATTTATATAAGGAAATTCTAAAATTTTCCCTAGTTGTAGAAGCTACCATGGAGGAACAAGTGCAGGCGATTGGTGATTGAATGAATTCGTGATGAAACTGGATAAGTTTTAATTGTTTCTCATTTGAAATTCATATGCAAGGTGTGCATATAGTATGCAAGGATTTCATTGATAGAGTCTTGGATTGAATCAAAGGAGTTCATAGAGAATGAGAGGAACTTGGACTAGGTGCAAGGAGTGCACAACGTTGAGGAGCGACCAAGCATCGAAGAACCAGAACAAAGGAATTCAAGGAGGGCGAGAAGAATTTATTTTTCAAGAAATCTTTCGATCTGAGTTTGACGAAATCCCAATAATGCAAGGAGTGCGTCAATCATAATCATCAAAGGATCAATATCAAGAGGGATAACACTTTTCAAAACTCTAGACGAGAAAAGGTGTAGTCTTCGAACTTTTCGCGTCTACACATCTGAAAAGTGTTATCCCTCCTGATGTTGATCCTTTGAGGATTTTGATTTCCCACGCACTCCTTGCGTTCCTAGTATTTTGTCAAACTCATATCAAAATATTTCTTGAAAATGAATTCTTCTTTCCCTCGTGGCATTCCTCTATTCTGGTTCTTTGACGCTTGGTCGCTCCTCAACGCTATGCACTCCTTGCACCTGTTCCAAGTTCCTTTTGTTCTCTCTGAACTCCTTTGAGTCAATCTGAGACTCTATGGACATACTCCTTGCATATGATATTCACACCTTTCATATGAGTTTTAGAAGAGAAGCAATTGAAAATTATCTAGTTCCATAAAAAATTCACACGATTAACTCTTGAACAATTACGCATGAACGAAATGAATTTAAATAGCACACATAGAATATAACATTCATTCAATCACACATCAAAATGAACACAGTCCAAAGAATTGGGACAAATATGTCTTTTTCCATTCATTCATGAAATAAATTACATAATACAACATTTCTTCACTGCATCTTTCTTCTACTCTATTCTCCTCTACTACTTATCTCTATCTCCCTATCCTCTATTCTATTACAATACAACACAAACTATCTATGGACTAGCTCCACAACATCTGTATGTCTTGTCTGCAACCTATCCTGTCAAACTATGGAGGTTACCTACTTTCTCCTATTACAATAACTTTCAGTTATTACCCAATAAGGACTCCAACTCCCTATCTGCAACTTCTTACAATCATATAAGACTTTACAAACAAGATGTATTAAAAAATGGTGTTTCCAAAAATATCTCAACAACTTGTTTTCCTTCTGAATTGAATGTTGAGATGTCATATCCCTGCCTCCATGCTTGTGTATTTGACTTTGAAGGTGATGCATGACAAAAGGATGACATCCTGACATTCCATAAATAGAAGAATAACAAAATATAAACATGCATATTGAAAAGAAGAAGAAAGTTGTCAAGCAACTAGTTGACTAAACTGGCCATGCATTGTAATGGGTTATTTTTGGGATGATCAGATTAGGGTTTTTAGCCATAGATTTTTGTATAAATATTTAACAGGTAGGAAGAATAGGGGTTCCTCAATATGCTTCGTTCTGTTATGTTAGGTTTTGTGGTGTGATGTTATGGTCTGTTCCATCTTGAGTTCCTGATTTCTTGAATGTAACAATATGTTGGTGAGAAGAGTGAATAAAGGAATGATAAAGAGATGTTACATAACCTTGTGTTGTATATATTTCTATGTTTTCTTATGAATTCTATTTGTATGCATCATATAATAGATTTTTTCTATGGTTAAATATTGTGCAATGTTCATGATTGTGACAGTACCAATTCTATGCAGTAATCTAGAATATGTTGATTATAGGAATCTGAATCATAAGTAAGTTAATATTGAATAGAAAAGAGTTATAAACACAAACATAATAAGGAAGAATGAACCAAATGTTTCCCTCCCATTTCCTTACTATTGCATAAGCATGGTTCTTGTAGTCCCAATAGATTCCTTGGGGGAGACTTCATCTATGCAAGAAGGTGATGCCGAAAGGGATGATGTCTAGGGTTTTTTTTTTATCATAGATAAAATGAGCCTAGAGTCTTACAACCCGTGCACAAATCAAAAAATAAATATAAGTAATTATGAATTATTTTATTTTATAACTTTCATAGGTTTAGACCCCATGCCATATAGTAAGAATCTTTGGTTAAACTCTAAATATGTAGCACATTCTAATTAATTTAAATTATCTATTTAGGAAAATGTGTGTTTGTATCCAAGTGGCATGGAAATATTAATATGTAATATCGTTTTCATGTGAGTGATGAGAATATGATTATAATTAATAAATACATGTGAGCAATGAGATCACTAGTACAAGCTTGCATGTAATTGTTTAGAGGACGAAGAAAAGTTGGACAATTCATAATTGCATTTGATCATTAAGGAAAAGTTTCATGAGAATAAGTCATAAATTCATGTGAACATTAAGGACAAGTTGGTCTAATGTGCATGAAATGATATTTTGTAAGATAAAATTAAAATATTGGACAATCCCACTCCTCTCTTATAAGAAAAGGGGTAGGAACTAGATGTAGACATGATAGAAACATAGGTTGTTACAATATTTCCACATTGTATTATCATGTAGTGAAAGTGATTTGAAATGAAAGTCACACATTGAAAATATTTACAAAGAATCACAAATCTATAAAAGTGTTAATATTAATAAAGATTACATATACACAAATTGTTTTCATAAAAACTACATTAAACAAATTCAACTAAAATTCTTGAAACTTTATTGAATTAATGGCCAATTATCTCAAGCTTCTTTACATTCATAGAGATCATACATAGGTATTTTGATCACACAGCCATCCATGATACACAAACTAAATCAAAGGGGATCCAAAGGCCCTTTATTCATTTTTAATATTCATATTTATGTTCTTGCTCCTTCGCCTTTGACCTTAAAACTACCCTAATTGTTCAAATTCCAAATACAATGCTTCATATTATAATATTTGACAAAAAATCACTAAGGATAAGAAATACTTCACTACATTATGATTTATT
>ML779963.1:521084-534631 GCA_009831015.1 Picea engelmannii
TTGTTACAAAAGTAAGCTACAACCAATTATTACAACAGTAAAATCTCTTAAAATAAATTACAAAAGTTGATTTTTACATTGCCTAATTAGCTTCTGACAAGTGCTAGTATATTGTTATTTCTAGATTATCATTTTTGGTCATTTTGAAGATTATTTCAGGCATTGATTGTGAAGCCATCATTATATATACATTGTTGTTATAGAATTTATGTTTTCTTCACCTTTATCAAATTATTTCTTTCATCGACAAGTCCAAGGTTTTATGAATATGTAACATCAAATTGTACTTGCAAAAGATAGTGTTTTCTTGTTGCTTTGTTCTGGGAAGGTACACTTAAGCATATCATTGCTTCATTTGTTAAAAAATTAGGACTTTTTGATTGGTGTGAATTGTGAGAGGGGATAAATTTTCTTCATATCTAAACCTTTTCCTTCTCAAACCCCCAAGTCACCAAGGATATCTCCCCTGGGCTTCAACCCTAAACAGAAAGAGGTGTCTTATTAAGGTGACAGTGATAGGACAACCTCCTCTTACGCCAATTTTCCCTCCTTAGGCATTTCCCTTTTGGACAAGTACAAATTGCATGATAACAGTCAATATCCCCTCCTCCATCAAGAATGCTCTAATCCATAGGGGAATTTTCATCAACAGTCTCCTGCGTGCACCTTTCTTGAAAAAAAATTCCGCCCATGAAAACGATTGGTGATTCTTAGCTGTGAATTCAATGATATACCTTTCCAAAGTTGTGTTAACCCTGGAATAGACTTCTCACGTAATTTGGTTATTTAATTGATGAAGTGTTTCGATCTTCTTTGTGTCCCACGTATAAGCCTTCTTGATGCGTTCTTTGAATTTTGGAGCTTCTTGTAGATAATATATTCAATGGAACAACTCTTTCAAGAATTTTACCTAGAATATCTCATACTGGTCACTCGATCTTTCTAAATAAAAGACAAAATCTCTTGTATCTCTCACGGTTTTATCTCACAACTCCGCTTCCTTCCATATAAAGGCATCAAACTTTCTTTCCCATCATTTTCGAATATTGGATCTATAGACCCATGTAAGTATTCTCCTTATAGATTCCTTTTTAAAGCACAGGTCCTGACAATAGAACTATTTTGTTTGCACAAAAGTGATCAGACCAGGGTCCTCTTCAATTTACCAACAAAAGGTATTGATGTAGTCTAGTGCACTGGAATTTTCATCTTCCCAGGGAGGGAATATGTCTCTCACGAAGCACAACCAAGATGAGTAGGAGAGGTAAGGTTAAGGAGAATACTCAGACATATCTCCAAAGTATCAAGATTCATATTATTCTTGCACAAGATAACTTAAACCTATTGCAGCCCTGAACATTTCCTAATTGCGAATAGGGAAACCGAGTTGTGTCGACATTCACATGAAAGCTATAATCATTTAATCATATTAGACATAAAATATAATATAGCATAACATTAAATAGAATCATAAGACTAAGTACACAAGATATTTTCAAAATAATTGGGTCTCCCACTATATTATCATATAACAGGTTTCTTCCTATAATACAAGATCAACTTGACTGTCGTATACAATTGGTCATGCCAAAGATAATCAACAAGTGCTTCTAAAATAGTGTGAGAAAAGGTTATCTCAGTCTATTTCTCTTTTCAACACTAGAATACTACCTGAATCTATTACATTACCAGTCTGGTTCCTAACCTAGATCTTAGGACTTAGCTAGGCTAACAACAACAGTAGATCAAACTAGACTCAGACTTGGACTCAATATTTCCCAACCTATATAAACTTAACCATACTCAGAAACCATTGACCTTGTTACAATCATATTGATCCCATATATATAACCTAATCCAGGTTTTCTAGTTGCGAGCCCGAGAATTCTCTCTTCTTCTTGATTTAGTTGCAACCTCTTTCTCCAAAACTGGTGTTGCATCGTCCTTCCAATTGTTTTCTATTCTAACTATTTATTGTTGTGCATTCCATGTTATTTTCTTTTTGTTCCTTCCTTTGGTTGGTCATTCGGATCTGAAACAACTTGCGTAACTTCTATTCATCAAAAAAAATCTCTAAAGAAACTTATGGAACTTTTGTTCATCAAAAAGAAGGGCCCAACAAACTGAATAGTTCATGCAGTATTGTGTGCTTACATGACTATAGGTAAGAAGCTAGCAGGGAAGACACCATTCAAGTTGTTCTATGGACAAGAAGCAGTAATTCCTATGGAGTTTATTCTACCGATCCTATGCATTGCAACAATCACTGAGCTATTAGACACCGGTGTAATAGAGGAGAGATTGGCACAATTAGTATAGCTTGAGGAAGATTAGTTTGTCACAGGTTTCCATCAATAGGTTCAGAAAGAAAGGGAGAAGGCTTGGCATGATCATCACAATAAATAGAAAAGGATTCAAGTAGGATATCTAGTATTACTCTATGAAAACAAGTTTATGCATCATCTAGAAAAGTTTAGAATGCACTGGTTAGGACCCTATGTGATTCAACAGGTAATAGAGACAGGTGTTGCATGGTTGGAAACCTTGAATGGAAAATTATTTGAAGTAATGGTGAATGGAAGTCCACTAAAACTCTATAGATATGGTCGATAGTGTGTGCAGTTATTTAGGTTGCACCAAAAAACATGTATTATAGTAGTTGTACCATAGTAGTAAGAAAAACAAGGAAAAACAAATCAAAAGTAGAAAAGGGAAGAAAATCAAATAAAAAGTAGATATAGTAGAAAGAAAAATAGTGTTTCAGTACCAAGGCATAAGAACTTGTGCAAAAGGAATGTTCATCACACATTAGAATAGAACTTCATCAATTCATGAAAAAATACATGGACGAGATAGACTGTGAAGTACAAATATAAAACAATAAATAACAAGTGTGCATTTTGGTGATGACAAGACCGTTAAAAGAATTAAATCACAGAAACAATAGTTATGAAGCAGGAGTGACAGGTCATAAAAGCATCATATAAGTCTTAAATGGTAAAATATTCCATAAATCACGACAAATCTATAGTAAAAGGGAAGAATCACATGACCGATTTGGTAATAAAGGATCATTTAGTTAACAACTCATCGACCACGATGGAGGATTGGAAAAATCAATTAAGGTAGGATGAGATAGGTACATTTGTCAAGAAGACACAAAAACAACAGAAAGTCATGAAGGGTAAGTCATTGTTGCATGTGGGTAGGATTGAACAAAGAGAACTAGAGTGAAATTTAAAACATATCTTAGCTACCAGAGTCGACACACAATGACCCATGAAGAGACGCAGATCTAGTCCAGTAACCTGTCATAAGAAAAAAATGACACCATCGAGAGTTGGAGGATTGTCTTCAATAGCGAGAAAAAAACCATCACCAAAGGTCGAGGAGGTAGCTGGAGCTTCAACTTTGATGCCACCAAAAATATTTCATAGAGACTACCTATTATCATGGATGGAAAATGCATCACCTATCAATGTACCAGCCAATGGTAAGTAACCATTGCCGATAGCACCAATTCTGGATGGTGTAAGTAGGGACGGAGATATGCTTGTGAATATTTCCAACCTTAAGTTTATGGACCATGATATCACGGATGAAAAAAAATTCTTTGAGTTGGTCAGAAGAAATATTTTCACAGAAGGAGGATCCGAGAAATAGGATAAATATATCTCGAGCCATAGGCATGGGTGTCAAAGTTGTAGAAGGAAATAATATTGAACCTATTTGAAATTCCACATTTCAGGAAGAGTAACAAAATTAATTCATGCGTGAAGGTATTATTAAGATATTTTCATGGGGGGACACTCTGGTTCGACCCCCTAGTATCAATCAATATTGTGTTGATTGTGCGAATAGTAGGAAGTCCAAAGGTCGGTGAGGACGCGACCATTTTGTTTAAGAAAGTAGGAGAGTGATCCCTCTCAGAGTTAGTGAAAGAGATATTTGAGACATTTAGAGGAAAGAGGGGTCCAGGTGTTAGGAGCATCAATGATAAAAATTTGAGGTTTGCGACATAGGTATTGGCCTAGAAGATGTTGTGAAAATGTTGTAAACATGAAGTATCGATTGCAATCATTGCAACCACATAGACATGTATGGAAGTAGTTTATATGAACTGAGATACATTTTTAGTCAATGACCACTTTTTACAGGATTGCACGGAGGCCTAGGAGAAGGGAAATGAGTTTCATTACACATAGTTTCTCATCTTAATTTCATGGTTAGGTGGAAATAAACCACGTATCACCAATGCATGTGCACTTCAGGTAGCAACAATCTAGTTGTGAGGTATTCCAATTTATGGAACTCAACAATTAAGAGAAGACAAAATGACAATAACACCACATTTTTTGTACTTGAAAAATATCACATATATACTTGGGAACACACCCCGAAAATTGGTTGAAACGGTAGAAGAATATAAATATATTGTGATTTTCAGAGATGACATGCACCATATGTATTTGTAGGCTAGGAAGGATCTGGCGTGGAAATAGTTTCCAAATAATTACAGGTTGATAATAGAAGACATGAATTTGATAGTCAATGGATAGCAGGAATATTGGAAGAGCCCAACATAAAAGGAAGGGCCATCAGGAGAGGAGGAATACCAAGAAAAAAGTGATGAGGAGTAGGGTGACAAGAAAGGAAATGATCAAACTAGTGGCACATGTGATATGCATGGCCCATCAAAAGGCCCTGAGACAAGAATAAAAATGAAGGACAAAGGGGAAGACCAAGCAAGAAGGTCATGCCAGAAATTCAAGGTGTAGAGGAAAACCCCATTCTATATATTAACTAATGATTATATGGATAGAATTGGTTATCAGATATGGGATACCACAGAATAAATGTGGGAGGAAGCAATAAGGAGTCAATAATAGCAACATAAGAAAGTGTAGGATCAGCTAGGAGTACTTCAATACATGATGGAAACAAAAAATATTATGACAATGCACATGTCCAAGGAAGGACTATCCATGGGGCGAAGGAGAGAAGAAGAAAGAACGCAACCTGCCTTGACACAACTAACATTAGGGCATAAAACCTTACATATTGATACAAATACGTTGTATTTTCCAATGGGTGAGTTACATAAGAAAGTAAATGCACTGGGCCATATCAATATAGTTGTATCAAGGATGTCCATAAAAAGGTTACAGGACTTGCAAGAAGGATTGGTGCAATAAATGAGGAACATAGGAGATGAAGAACATAGAGAGATGGAAAGAATAAGGTATTAAAGAGACCAATTACGAGATAAGTATGACACATCACTTCAACAAAAGAGGGAAGTTGAAAGAAGAGTAAAATAAGTTCTGAAGACTAAAGATGAGATTGAGGAGAGGGACAAGAAAGAATTAAAGTAAAAGGATTAGGCTGAAGGGATAGCGTAGAGAAACCAAGCAGTGATCCAAAATTTATATAAGGAAATTCTAAAATTTTCCCTAGTTGTAGAAGCTACCATGGAGGAACAAGTGCAGGCGATTGGTGATTGAATGAATTCGTGATGAAACTGGATAAGTTTTAATTGTTTCTCATTTGAAATTCATATGCAAGGTGTGCATATAGTATGCAAGGATTTCATTGATAGAGTCTTGGATTGAATCAAAGGAGTTCATAGAGAATGAGAGGAACTTGGACTAGGTGCAAGGAGTGCACAACGTTGAGGAGCGACCAAGCATCGAAGAACCAGAACAAAGGAATTCAAGGAGGGCGAGAAGAATTTATTTTTCAAGAAATCTTTCGATCTGAGTTTGACGAAATCCCAATAATGCAAGGAGTGCGTCAATCATAATCATCAAAGGATCAATATCAAGAGGGATAACACTTTTCAAAACTCTAGACGAGAAAAGGTGTAGTCTTCGAACTTTTCGCGTCTACACATCTGAAAAGTGTTATCCCTCCTGATGTTGATCCTTTGAGGATTTTGATTTCCCACGCACTCCTTGCGTTCCTAGTATTTTGTCAAACTCATATCAAAATATTTCTTGAAAATGAATTCTTCTTTCCCTCGTGGCATTCCTCTATTCTGGTTCTTTGACGCTTGGTCGCTCCTCAACGCTATGCACTCCTTGCACCTGTTCCAAGTTCCTTTTGTTCTCTCTGAACTCCTTTGAGTCAATCTGAGACTCTATGGACATACTCCTTGCATATGATATTCACACCTTTCATATGAGTTTTAGAAGAGAAGCAATTGAAAATTATCTAGTTCCATAAAAAATTCACACGATTAACTCTTGAACAATTACGCATGAACGAAATGAATTTAAATAGCACACATAGAATATAACATTCATTCAATCACACATCAAAATGAACACAGTCCAAAGAATTGGGACAAATATGTCTTTTTCCATTCATTCATGAAATAAATTACATAATACAACATTTCTTCACTGCATCTTTCTTCTACTCTATTCTCCTCTACTACTTATCTCTATCTCCCTATCCTCTATTCTATTACAATACAACACAAACTATCTATGGACTAGCTCCACAACATCTGTATGTCTTGTCTGCAACCTATCCTGTCAAACTATGGAGGTTACCTACTTTCTCCTATTACAATAACTTTCAGTTATTACCCAATAAGGACTCCAACTCCCTATCTGCAACTTCTTACAATCATATAAGACTTTACAAACAAGATGTATTAAAAAATGGTGTTTCCAAAAATATCTCAACAACTTGTTTTCCTTCTGAATTGAATGTTGAGATGTCATATCCCTGCCTCCATGCTTGTGTATTTGACTTTGAAGGTGATGCATGACAAAAGGATGACATCCTGACATTCCATAAATAGAAGAATAACAAAATATAAACATGCATATTGAAAAGAAGAAGAAAGTTGTCAAGCAACTAGTTGACTAAACTGGCCATGCATTGTAATGGGTTATTTTTGGGATGATCAGATTAGGGTTTTTAGCCATAGATTTTTGTATAAATATTTAACAGGTAGGAAGAATAGGGGTTCCTCAATATGCTTCGTTCTGTTATGTTAGGTTTTGTGGTGTGATGTTATGGTCTGTTCCATCTTGAGTTCCTGATTTCTTGAATGTAACAATATGTTGGTGAGAAGAGTGAATAAAGGAATGATAAAGAGATGTTACATAACCTTGTGTTGTATATATTTCTATGTTTTCTTATGAATTCTATTTGTATGCATCATATAATAGATTTTTTCTATGGTTAAATATTGTGCAATGTTCATGATTGTGACAGTACCAATTCTATGCAGTAATCTAGAATATGTTGATTATAGGAATCTGAATCATAAGTAAGTTAATATTGAATAGAAAAGAGTTATAAACACAAACATAATAAGGAAGAATGAACCAAATGTTTCCCTCCCATTTCCTTACTATTGCATAAGCATGGTTCTTGTAGTCCCAATAGATTCCTTGGGGGAGACTTCATCTATGCAAGAAGGTGATGCCGAAAGGGATGATGTCTAGGGTTTTTTTTTTATCATAGATAAAATGAGCCTAGAGTCTTACAACCCGTGCACAAATCAAAAAATAAATATAAGTAATTATGAATTATTTTATTTTATAACTTTCATAGGTTTAGACCCCATGCCATATAGTAAGAATCTTTGGTTAAACTCTAAATATGTAGCACATTCTAATTAATTTAAATTATCTATTTAGGAAAATGTGTGTTTGTATCCAAGTGGCATGGAAATATTAATATGTAATATCGTTTTCATGTGAGTGATGAGAATATGATTATAATTAATAAATACATGTGAGCAATGAGATCACTAGTACAAGCTTGCATGTAATTGTTTAGAGGACGAAGAAAAGTTGGACAATTCATAATTGCATTTGATCATTAAGGAAAAGTTTCATGAGAATAAGTCATAAATTCATGTGAACATTAAGGACAAGTTGGTCTAATGTGCATGAAATGATATTTTGTAAGATAAAATTAAAATATTGGACAATCCCACTCCTCTCTTATAAGAAAAGGGGTAGGAACTAGATGTAGACATGATAGAAACATAGGTTGTTACAATATTTCCACATTGTATTATCATGTAGTGAAAGTGATTTGAAATGAAAGTCACACATTGAAAATATTTACAAAGAATCACAAATCTATAAAAGTGTTAATATTAATAAAGATTACATATACACAAATTGTTTTCATAAAAACTACATTAAACAAATTCAACTAAAATTCTTGAAACTTTATTGAATTAATGGCCAATTATCTCAAGCTTCTTTACATTCATAGAGATCATACATAGGTATTTTGATCACACAGCCATCCATGATACACAAACTAAATCAAAGGGGATCCAAAGGCCCTTTATTCATTTTTAATATTCATATTTATGTTCTTGCTCCTTCGCCTTTGACCTTAAAACTACCCTAATTGTTCAAATTCCAAATACAATGCTTCATATTATAATATTTGACAAAAAATCACTAAGGATAAGAAATACTTCACTACATTATGATTTATTTTTAATCATAAAATACAAAAAAAATTAAAATAACATGCAGTATGGATGTTCTGTTGATGGGCGAAATTGACCGCTCATCAACTGGAGGAGTGAATCCGATTGAGTGTCGGGTTGAGTAGAATCAAGGTAGGTCGAGGGTTCCAAATTAGAGACAATATCACAAGGCAGGAGAGGTGGAGGAGAGGTGGTAGGTTTCACAAGGGTTTCTATGATAAAAGGCTTGTCAACCTATTCCAACTCACTATTAACAAAGCCATTTCGTAACATAAAATCATCCCAACAATCGTTGTTTAATTGTAACTGATGCACAATGATAATTTTGATTAAACCATGATGGAACAAACTAGAATCAGAATTCTACCTCTTAAACCACTTTCCCATATTGTACAAACTTCTAAGGAGGAAGTAGGGCATGTTCAATGGGAAGTCAATGAAACTCATAAGAAATCCCAGGTGCTACATGAAAACTAACCCAAATTTCCCATCACACATAAGAAATTTTTTTACAATAGAAAGAAGGTCATGCCACCTAGGTTTTAAAGCTGAGATAGGCATCCCTCGGTCGCAGCTAGTAATTTTTCATGAGGTGAACAACAGAGTCCAGGGGACCTCTTCAACCTTTGCATTCTTGAACCATTTTTGGCCGACAACTGGTAAACCTGTAGCTTGGCTTAAAAAATATTCAGTCACCTCCAGCTACATGTCACCTATCTTTTCTCTGCAACCGTCGAAGGTCAATGTGAACTCTTGGGAAACTCTCAGATTGAAACCCTTAAACTTTTCAATAAACAAACGCCAGTCATTCCTTTCTAAGTTGTCTTTGGCGTTGTCATAAGATAACAAGGTTTGGATGCCATTGGGCTCAATCCTTACCACTAGAGCCATGGTGAATAGAAGGGAATCAACACCAAAATCGAAGGTAGGGTTTGATTAGAAAACACAGAGTCATAGCCCCGAGTTTCCACAAAACAATGCAATGACAGTTCAAAATGGTAGGTAGAGGCATTAATCACCATGCATGGGAATGAGATCGTGAAGCCCGAGGCCATACAGAGCAATAATATCACGCTGTACTTCACATTACACCTTGGCATGCGAGTACATATAAGGATGTAAGAACTTGAAAACCATAGAATGCACATTCATGACTTGATTACAAGGTAAATGTATCAAATAAACATTGTGTTAAAATTTTTTATGAATCAAAACCCATTAATATTAATCGAATATAAATGAGTGGAGGTTTTTTCACTTATGTAACCAAGGCACGTTTAGGACCAAGGAGTTATAAACTAGGAAAATAATCATGTTCATAGAGAAATACGACAATTCAACAATATACTGTATGAACAGTTATCCTTTGATAAAAAATCGAAACAAAGTGTGAATTCTAGTTGCGAGTTTTCATGCTTACAGTCATGAAAACAAAAATCGAAAGGAAGGTATGTAAAAAGCGACAAGTGATAAGTGTCATTGCTCATGACGAGTAATGAAAATTTAGAGACCTTGTGTAGGCAGCTTATAAACAATAGAAATTACATTATTGTTGCCAATAATTGTGACACGCTGGGAGAAGAAGTTATCTATGCCAAATGAATGAGTCTAGATTAGGATAATCAGAGAAAACTTCAAATCGAAAACAACCAAAAAGATTTTTGAACATCATTATCAATTATAAAGCATTCCAGTTTCAGATTACTGTTATTTTAAAGAGACGAAAACTGACAACAATCTTAATAGAAGAGAGTCACAATATTAAAGTTAAAATCGTCAATACTGTTGACAGGGCCGCTACTTCCAGCAAGCGTCCATAGCCTCGACAGGGATGTCATTTGATCCACTCTAATATCTGTATCTTGCCAAGAAGTTCTAGATCAGAACGAAGGACATTTAAGGTAAAAAAAAATCCATATCTAAGAATTTTCATATACCTGACATTGCTTCGCTACCAGTGGGCCTGTTCAGTACCCCAACGAAATTATCTTGGCGTCATGAATGCATTTACCCGCTACTAGCAGACCTGTTTAGTATCCCGACAGGTTTACAAGAACTTCCCACAGTTCATTGAAGATTTATTTAGTTTTTAAAGATATTTAATGGAGCGGGGTGACGCTGAAAATCCTGGTTTTGGACACATCTTAGTAAATTATAGACTTTGAAGAAATTTCTTAGTTGTCCTTCATTAAGATCTAGAAATAGTTTGTTAATAAAACTAACTTTCAAGAGAAGGGATACATCCCTGAGTTGTTCTCTTAAGGAACAGGGACAACATAAAAAGAATTTTTATGGATGATCGTGAGTCCCTTCAGTTGCAGATTGAAATCAAGAAATGCTTTTCAAACAACAAGTTATCTTTAACATGGTTGCAAACTCAAAAAAATATCACAATTGATGCTTAAACAGCCTTCAGCAGTCATTTTAGAGGGGAAATGTTTTCATTCTCTTTGTATGAACTAGCCCATGATGCAGGAATGTGTGTTTCAAAAAGAAGGACTGATAAGCATAAAAGGAAAAATCAAAACAACCAGCAAAGAAAAACCAACAACAAACAAAACAAAAAATATTTACACAGTGTACATGGGAGTGTCATAAGGCGAAGTACCTTTTTAGAGCTTGGCCATTCACCGGAAAGGTGTCTGGCTGTCCCCCCTAAATTCTATAATCGAAAGGAACTGGGACCCAATTTCTCAGCAATTAAAAATGCTCCCAACCACAAGTTCTGAAACTTTGTATGCTCTCATTTTCCCTCATGAGGTTTGTCCCATTTTAGGACAAGGTCACCTACCTCGAAATTTCTGTCAGAGGCAGAATTGCAATCAAACCAATTTTTAACAATGAGTTGATGTTGATCCAATTTTTGTTTTGCTTGAGCCCTCACTTCTTCTAATTTTAACAAAGTGTTAATTCGACTCTCCAAAGGGGGATAGTCCTCTTCCTATACTTTCTACAATAACTGCAAAGATGGAAGAAGGACATGTGGTGGAAGAATCACCTCTCTTCCGTAAATGAGAAATAAAGGTGAGTTACCCACAATAGTTTTAGGAGTTACTCTATCAACCCAGATTGTGTTTAACAGTGAGTTATGCCAATTTTTATGGTTTTCAGAGACCATTCTCTTGATAATTTTGATCAGATTTTTACTAGTCAATTCTTCCAGACCATTTCCTTAGGGGTAATAGCTGGCATAATACTTTAATTTAATTCCTTTTTCTAGAGAGAAATCACTCATTTCAAGAGATGAAAAATAAGAAGCATTATCAAATACCAGGCATTCAGGGATACTGAAACGAGTAATAATATTTGAATTCAAGAAGGATATCACCTGGCTGGTATTTACAACTTTTAATGGGGTAGCCTCGGACCACCTGGTGAAGTAATCTGTAGTTGTTATAATATATTTATGCTACTGCGAGGATGGCGGATTGATTGGGCCTATAATATCTAGACCCCACTGTTGAAAAGGGGAGTCTGCTGAAATTGGTTGCAAAGGGAATGCTAGTTTTTGTATTTGTCTAGATGCTTTTTGACAAATTACACACTTGCGGCATAAAGCATGAGCTTCTTTAAAAAGGGTAGTCCAGTAATAAACTGCTCTTAATATTTTATGGGCAGTGGTGTCTCCACCAAAATGCCCACCAGCTTCTCCTACATACAATTCCAATAAGACTTTGTTTGCTTCATCTTTCTCAAGACAGTGCATTAGTGCTCTGTCAAAATTTTGGCAAAACAGAATGCCATTAATCACTTGAAAAGAAGCAGATTTTAATCTTAGTGCTCTCCTTTTTGTGGGATACAGGTGACGGGGAGTTTATCTATGTATAAGACAAAATTTTATATCATTGTACCAGGGACTAACAGGGTTTTGTTCACAGCAGATTTGATTTTCATAGTGTTGTCCTGGATTTAACACATCATTTTCCTCTTGCTATCCTACAGCTGAATCAGTGACCAATTTTCATAACCCTTGGTGATCTAGGTAGATATCGGTGGCCACCCACCTTTTCCAAATGGCTCAAAATGGATTTCTGGCAATTTTGGCAATTTACTATTTTTAGCAGGTTTTAACTTCCGGGGCCATTTTGAGGGCCCAAATGAAGGTTTTTCGAGATTGAGGTTCTCAATGATATTTGAAGGCATAATTGGGCCCCCAAAATGAATATCCTCGATGATACCTTTCCAACAAGCTATCACACGCCTAAAACGGAGATCGTATGCAAAAGTTACGACCCCAGGAAGTTGATGTACTCACTTACCCAAACGGGGCCCACATGACTTTTGGTGCTTCATCTCCTAGGGTTAGGTTTTTGGATGTTTAGGACTTTTGGCATTCCCATTTATTGTAAAAGGGCCTTCAGAGCCTCATTTTAATCATCTTCTTGCGAATGTGAGTAGCCGTCACATCTCTTCTTAGAGATAAGCTGCCACCATTCTAGCGAGTCTTTCACTCTATATTTTTACAGTCTTTGTACATTTCTCTGATTAATAGAAATTGTGTATTACTGTATATCTGTGTTTATGGTTTCATCTCTGATACATTTCTGTTATATTATTAAATATCTACAATATCTCTGTTCATTTCTTTGTTATATCTCCGCTCTCATTTCGTGCCGAAAATAATCTGGATCAGTGGTATCAGAGCAGGTTGCTCTTGATCATTTTTTTTAATGCATGTCCCCGACGAGGTCTGAGTATAGAAAGTTGGGTCTTGAGCTTGTCTCTCTTGAAGACAATTTCTCTCACACACCCAAGAAACCCTCAATGGTGGAAGAAAAGAAAATCGATGGAGCAGGCGATCCTATCAGTCTGTTGCTTGAGCAAGCTCTCACGTGAAAGAGGGACGAAATGATGGAGAATTTTTATCACATCCTTCAACGCCTACCAATAGAATCCGATGCATATTCATCAAGCGACCACTTTGGAGGCAACTCACCTTTCAAGGTACAGGTTAATTTTGATATTCCCGTATTTGAAGGTCAAATAGATGCAGATGCCCTAGATAAATGGTTAAATCTGCTAGAAGGTTATTTCTCTGTTCATAATTTTTCAGACAAGGAAAAGATCACCTTCG